>JAOXOE010031244.1:0-12137 GCA_028565055.1 Phoeniculus purpureus
GGGGGCCTGTATTGGTTGCTCCTGGCGGCCCGGCCCGGCCCGGCTCGGCAGAGCGTCGGGCCGGGCCAGGCCCCTGGCCAGGAGCGTGTAAGGACGGTGCTCGCGAAGCCGCTCGGCTCTGTCGGGGGAGGCCGATCGCGGCGTGATTCACTTCGGGTTTGCGTGGAAATTTCCTCTCTTCCCCTTCTTCCTCATCCCCGGAGCCAGGCTCCATTTGTTCTTGTGATCTGCACTTTTTTTTTTTCGCTGAGAGAGTGAGAGGCAAACAGATGGTAAATGGCAGCCTCTTGTTTTGGGTGTTATTTTGGACCGTCCACGTAACCTCCTGAGATTTGTCTGTCAGTAAAATAACCGGTATGTAACTTTGTCTTCTGCCTCCAAAAAACTTGAAGCTCTTTGTTTTGTACATTAGCAGAAGCAAATAAGGCAGCTGCGTGCAGGCTGTTGTCCCACATCCAGCGACGGTCACATAGTTCTACCTGCCAGTCTGAAAGTGAGCTGACAGTGCCTTCGCCTATGCAGTAAAAGGGGAGGGAAAATACGTTAGATAACTATCTTAAAATGCTTCATTACTGTAACTGAAAGGATTTAATTGTCTATGGCTTGTATATTTGTGTCAGTATGGTAATATCAAGTATGTAGCTCATAGGAGAAGCTGCTCTCTATAGAGCATATGTTAATGTAAGTAAACCCTGTCAGCTAGTTAAAGGTGTGGAAACTAGGCATGCAAAACTTCAAGCTTACTTCTACTTGAAGTTTTAGAAGTTAATGTTGGCTAATCGCATGTTTACTGAGCTTGTAGAGATATCCTCCTGCTGTGTTTTGATTTAGTTTTAAGATGCCTGACCTTGAGCATGCCTGTATTTTGCCTTCATATTCTTGTAAGCAGGATGACTAGCACTAACAGAAATTTGTAGCAAAAGAGGAATGTGTAGAAGAATTAAATTCCTTATAGCACTTTGCTCTCCCTACTTTAAGAAAAAGAGAAGAATTAGAAGAAAACAGGCTTATGGAGAGTGGGGAACAAAATAGCTGTTTGGCTTGAGAAGGTAGTTTAGTTTCAGATGATCTACAAGTATCAAATCCACCTGTAGTTTCTTAACATCACTAATGTGGTGGGCTACTTGCATGGTCTAAGGTTTAGATGTGTGTTATGCACATCTTTTGGGATTCTGTGAGTTTCCATTTTGTGAATGACCAACACAAGCAAGTGTTTAGAAGTGCTTGGCAGTTGAACTTGGCTGAATTGCAAAGCTCATTCCAGGAGAAAGGACTGTTTTGGAAAGGGGGTAATACAGTGATAAAATTGTCTCCGCTTTTAACTTGCGTGTGTCTTCAGGTGCTTCTGCATTTTCTTTTCAAGTTACGAGTTTTTGGAAGATGGGCTCCAACAGCTTTTCACTTTACAGAGAACAGGTGGAAATGTGAGTTCCTGTCAGGGATAGTACTGCTTGTTTCTTGGTACCTTGTCTTCTGAAAATTCAATAGCAGCTATACAGTGACCACGAAATAAAAAGTTAGGGTTGAAGAAGCTTGGGAGAGGATATACATGGGTATGTGACTCTTCTGTTTAATTCAAAGTAGTCATAAACACCTACATGTTATCCTTCATGGGGGTAAGTTAGGGTGTTCTTCATGAGTGAAATGCTTTGAACTTACTTTGACCAAGATCTTAAGTGTGGGCCTTGAAGGCTTAACTCTGACAACTGTTTCTCAAAATTTTGTTTACCTCTCTGGAATAAAGGAGTTTATTACAGAGTGTTTTGTAGGTACAGGTAACTTGTAAGTGGCTGGTCATAAATTGATTCTTAGGCCTTGGACTGCTAGATTTGTTCTGGTAAGATGATGCTGATCTGGCCTTACCACATGTTGGAAGGAAATTACTTGGTCAGCAACTGCATTAGAGTTCTTAAGCTTTTACGTGGTGAATAGTGTCTTAGGTTGTACAAACTGTGTTCTGTCTCACTTTGAGTTGTGTAGTGTTGCTGAGATAACTTTAGTAGGTGCATATGTGAAAGCCTGCATAACTTAATCTTACCTTAACATCCTTAATGTTTCAGCTCTTTAAAGAGTTGATACTTTCTTTGCTTTCCAGTGTGCATTGTCCAGCCTGTTTTTACTGGATGAAAACAGTGTGAGGAGTCATAGCTCTGTAGATAAGTTGAGACCCCCATCTTTGAGCCCCCTTCTCTTCTGGTTCTTGGAGAATAGTCCTTTCTTCCTTTCAGAAGATTGGTTAACATTTGTTAACATTTTACCAACTGTAAACATTAAACTTGCAAAATGAAGTATAGCAGCAAATGGTTTACCCTGGCTTGAGGTGCTGCTCAGACTTCCTGATTCTTCCTGTAAGCAAATTGGAAGGGCAGTAGAGCCCTTCCAGTAGCAGAAAATCGGACTATAACCTGTGAGGAAAAGCATGTCTGCATTTTTTGCTTTAGAAGTTTAGATCAGTTAAGTGTGTGTTTTTATCAAACTGAGTTTTGATATATCGTACCAGAAACTTTGATATGCTTGGTTTTGTCAGGTGGCATTTTCCTTGTGCAAACTTGAAACAGGAGTTCTCATAGCTGCCTTTCTTCAAAATTGTGTCAGATTCTGCTAATCTAGTGGACATTCAAAATACACAATCTTGACTTCTGGCTAACTGTTATTAGACTGTCTGCACCAACATGAAGGAAAAATTAGTGTTTAAACTAGTGATTTCCACATAGTACTAAGATTAAGTAGGCTTTGTGGAGTGCTTTGGTTTTGTGGTGTCTTTTTATGGAGTTGTTTGTTTTTTTTTTTTTTTTTTTGCCCCCTGTTAGCTGTTCTGCTAACATGACAATTCTGAGGTATTTCTTATAGGATTCTATCATTTAAGCAGAGCTTACAAGTGTTTTCTGAACCGGTACATACAGAATGATGCTCTCATAAGCTGTTCTACGTGCATGTTTTAACAGTTTCAAGAATCTTGCACGCAAACCATCAGAGTACAGGCTAATATTCCTCATTTCTTTCTGCATACCCTCTACACAGTACAACTGTACTGTGTTTTTATTCTGGAGCAGAATTTCAGTGTTAATTCTGTGATCATAAACTTTGTATTTTTATTAGGTACTTAATCAGTTGCTGGTTTTAAAACTATAGAAAGGTGGGCTGTGATCAGTATAAGACTTTTTTCGATCTTTTCCTCACCAACTTAAAAATGAAGGTGAATAGAGATCAAGCAAACATGCTACTGAACTTGATTGAAAGAAAGCTTTGCTCTTGGCTTAATTGTGTGTCCTGAGCAATGCTGTTTGCTTTTGATCAGCTTTTATTTTCTAGTAAAGGAAGAAAGGAAAATTTCAGATGTGTGTGAGGTGGCTTTCTAGCATGCTGTGATTTCAGCATCACTTTCTTTTCCTTGCTGCTATCCCAGGAAGAGTAGATGCCTAATATGAAGTGGCTTCCAATTGACTGCAGTATCTGGTGTAAAGTAACTGTACGTCTGTGTGTCTCGATTGTGAGATAGAAGGAACTGTCCCTTTCTGGGCTTTGCGCGTTTTAATTGCCACATCTTAGCAGACTATGTTGCATGAAGGTAACTTTGCAATACCTTCTACTTGATTGCAAATATTAATTGTTAGCACTAGGAATTTTGGATGGTATGTTTATTTTGGGATGGTTCATATTTTGATTTTTGCTTTTGGAAAGTGTTGAAGTTGACAGACTTTATAAATGACAATGCATTTCCCCTTCTTCACTTAGAACTTGTGATGAAATCTTCAGATTTTGAACAGAATCACGGGAGACTTGTAGGAATGACCAAAAAATGTTTTGGTTTTACTCTGGTTTTACTTTGACATTTTAGACCTTGTTTGTGGTAAACTGCAACCTAATCTTACATTTCAGACTAGTAAGCTCTAATCACTTTATTGCTTAACAGAAGGAATGTTTACCAGTGTGGATGTTCTTAAATGGTTTCTTCCCTGTAAGATTTGTTACACAAAAAGGTAGCAAACTTACTCGTAGGATAGCACAGACTGCATAGGGAGGCTTACTTCCAGTTGCTCGCTTAATGAACTGGAAAAGCTGGGCAAATTTGTTTCAGGAACACTGAATTCAACAGATGACACTTATTTGAAAGCAGGTTATCTGTTGTGGTTTGGTTTATAGTTTCTATCATCACTGTAGATTAAATGTGAATCTTGTTTGAGTTGTGTATATTAATTTATACTGCAAGATCTGTGGGCTAAGACACCTTGAGTATGAAAATACCGCACTGGTAGATGGAGTAATTTTATTACTTGTAAACCAGTCTCCTGTTACATGTTACAATAACTTACAACCTTAAAAAACCTAAACAAAACAGAATTTGAATGTGGGAATGGGAGGAAGTAATTCAATTACACTTATATGTGCTTTGGAACTGCATACCTGAGGGAGTTTAAGTGATTTAAGTTTTGATGAAGGTGATGTCTCAGACAGGCAAGCAGTTGTTTCTGGGTTGTATTGCAAAAAAAACCCCAAATTAAAATATAATGGGGGAAAAAACTATGTAGCAGCATTTACTCTGTCTGAAGAAAGTGTTTGGCTACTTTTTTTACTTTCTCCACTTTCTAACCAGATATAATGAATAAGATTGGTATATGGTAGCTATGGCTGTGTCTGTCAGTTAACAACCTAAAGCTTTTTTTGTGATTTGTAGAAGTTACCTTGGGCTGTTGCAAAAATAGAAACTGTTCCCTTTATTTCAATAGCTACTGCTTCATTACATGTGACTTCTTCCTTTTTTTACTGAATGAAATCTAGAATTAGTCTTTGGTATCTCATTCATAGAAAATGTCCTTTGAGAACTGCTAAACTAGCATAAAAGGAATAGCCAAAACTTGCTAGGTCAAAATTAGTGTTTCTAGGTCAACTTGTCCAAAGTTAACTTAAACACCTTTGCTCCAAGTGATGTGAACTGTAGGGGTCCCTAAACTGCTGTAGCTGTGTTAAAAACACTAGTCTGAATGAGGTAGGCCCAGTAGCATTAATCCAATTTGTTTGCTGCTATTTATCATGCAACTGCTGCTCCTCTGAAAGAGCCTGCTTGCCAGTGCTTCTGTTGGTTGGCTAGCAAATTGAATCCCTTTTCCTAAGAAGGTCAGTTTTCCTTTTATGAAACTTCATCTTAGGTTAAGAGTCAAAAAAGTTATAACTGAGGAATCACATCTGAGAAATTTGAGTTTCTTTCCATTTTTGAAAGCTTCTTTGCTAATACTTATATACGTTGAGTATATGTTTTATTAAATGGTTGTGATGGTTTCACAGTTGGCGGCAAACTGATTTTAGAGCATCAGGTGCTAAGTGTGAAAGTAGGGGATGATCATTGGCTTTATTTTACGTACCTAGTGGCATACATTGAAAATATGGAACAACAGCTGGGGAGTTAAAGACAATATCAACTCCTATACTCATCGAACTGTCTTCTGCACATGGGTAGCGTCATCTTCTGGCTCCATTTCAATTTCATTTTTGTCTGGCATAGTAATTACAATTGTAAGCATGCTTCAAGGTAGCTCCATTCTCATATTTTCAACACTGTAGTGGCTTCCTGTTCCAATTGAGCTTGTTTAGAGTTATTTAATTCTCTTGCTCATGGTCTCATTCAGATGAAACAGTGAGGCTTATGATTCCTTGAGTGTGGGGCAGCATCATACCTTGTTTGAGAACTGTTGCTCTGTATAAATATATACAGGTTAGCTATGTATAAATAGATAGCACAGTGAAACTGGGAGAGAACCAGATGCATTCTGTGACTGTATGGTGTTCTGACAGTCTTAAGAGGACATCATACCTCCAGCAGAACTGCTTAGAATTGATTCTGTAGACAGGAGTATCTTCTCAGAAACCAGCTAAATGCTTTCAAGTTTGTTGACTGAAATCACCATACGCCTGTCTTTATAAGGTAGCCTGCAGTGGCATGGCATGTATTTTTTTGAGCTTAGTTATGTAGAATATAATTAAAGTGAGCAATCAGAAAACAGGCACTTAAAAGAAACGTGCTTAATCTGTCTTTACTGACAATTGATACAAGTAGCGGTGAATCTTATTTAATTCTTTGCACACACACATATATGTGTGTATAACTTTCAAGTACAGGTGAAGCAAAATCTGTTTTCAAACAAGTGTAGTTTGGTAGGATGAGGTGAGAGGCAGGTTCATTTTGGCATTTGCAGTGCTGTAACCACCCATGCTTCATAAATGAGACACTTGTTGGTTGAAAGGAGCAACCAGATGCTGTTTATGCTGTATTTGTTCAGTGTGTTCTAGTTCTGAAATTGTGGTGTAGATAACTTCCATAGAGCTGCTGTGGAGTGTCTTTTGACAGTACCTTTTTTTTTTTCCTGAGACTTTTAATGGACTCAGGAAAGACCCTTGTACATGGAAGCACAAGAATAGAGATGGACTAAGTGTCACTCCATTTTTGGGGTATTTTTTGTTAAAATCACATACAAATCCAGATATTGGACAGCATCCCCTCAAACAGACCTGACATAATTTCTGGGATTTCCTTAATATTGTCCTAATTCTTCTTCTGTTTTGTTTTTTTAAAGGGACTTCTTAAACCTAATCACTGGTTGTTAGTTCACTTTATTCTAATTTTCATATAGATTCTGGTTAGTTTGTTTCTTACGTGGACTTAGGCTTCTCCAGTGTAGCTACACGGTGCTGCTCTTGATGAGAAAACTCAGAATTTTCTCTGTTGGTATTAAAAAGTCGGTGTTCGAAGGATATCACAGAACATCAGGGATTGGAAGGGACCTCTAAAGATCATCTAGTCCAATCCCCCTGCCACAGCAGGATCGCCTAGGCCATGTTGCACAGGAACATATCCAAGTGGGTTTTAAATGTCTCCAGAGAAGGACACTCCACAACCCCCCTGGGCAGCCTGTTCCAGTGTTCTGTCACCCTCACCGGGAAGAAGTTCCTTCTCTGATGTAGAACCTCCTCTGTTCCAGCTCACACTCGCTGCCCCTTGTCCTATCATTGGGTTCCCCAAGCAGAGCCTGGCTCCATTCTTCTGACCCCTACCCCTCCTCCAACTTCCTCTGGGGCCTCAGCAGTCTGGGGCTTGATATCAGGACAGCCCCCAGTAGTATAGACAGAGGCAAAGAAGGTATTCAGTGTCTCTGCTTTCTCTGTATCCTCTGTCTTCAGGGCACCCACCTCATTCAGAAGGGGGACTATATTGCCTCTAGTTTTACTTTACCTGCACTGTATTTGAAGAAGCCCTTTTTGTTGCCCTTGACCTCCCTTGTGAAAAATTTAATTCCAAATAGGCCTTGGCTTTCCAAGTTGCATCCCTGTGCTGGGCAGGTGCATTTGCCATCAACTTGAACTGTGATTTTCATAGCATGTATTTGTCAGACATTAACATGTCTGACATTATTTGTTTAGGATTTAATTCAGTGCTTTGTACATACCAAATGACTTCTTAGCTTCCCTGCCTGAGTTAAGGCAGCTCCATATAGCAGTATACTCAATAATATAGCATACTGAAGTAGCAGTAGAAGCAATTTATTTAAAACCAGTACTACACATCCCACTTAAGTTTGTGGAAGCTGATGGCTCTGCTTTAATGTATTTTACTAGAGTGTTTCTTTTTAAAATACTAAACTAGTTTTCCCTTTCTGCTAAGCCTTTTTAGAAAATGACCTGAAAAACTGTTTCCCCAAGATACTACTTAATGCTCCTCCTTTCTTTAAGACAATTGCTTTGTGTGTGGCTTTCTCCAATTTGTTTACTACAACACATAGGTTATCTTCAGGTAGTTATATGTTCTGTTCCCCACTGAGATAAAGGTACATCCCTGAATGTACCAAATGAATTTACACACTAAAGACTTAATATTGTACAACAGTTGTCTGTATGCAAGAGAGTTGTTTTAATAAAATTTACATTTTAGCATGTAACATTGTAAATGTAGGCTTGGTTCTCTGGTTCAAACATGTTCTGTAATTTCATTGTAATCAATACATGTGTTCCTTTGGGTAAAGTTTGCTACTGAAGTGTCCGTATAATCAAAGCCTGGATTTCTTTTTTTCTTCTGCCTTGAGTACTGCCTAAATGTCATTACATTTTAATGCACTGTCATGTTACCTCAGGCTTCAAAGGGAAAGTATAGACAAGTTTGTAGAATGGTTTGGGTTGGAAAGGATGTTAAAGATTTTGATCTTCCTGACAACTAGGAACAAAAAACATAGAAGATTACCAGTATTGGGCAATTTTTTTGGTTTCAAAGTGCAGGAATTGCTGTAACTACCCAAGGACAAACTCAGATTTTGGAAGATGTAGGAGGAGCAAATAACAGAGAGAGAAGAGGAGGGGGCTGCAAGGGGAAGAGAATCTGGGGTGCGGGGGTGGGAAGAGCAGAGAGGGTGAGGCAAAAAGTGAGAGTAGGAAAAAGGAGAAAATGTGTGTGTTTGGGGGGGAGGCACCACCAAGTCCCAGATCACTGCTCTGGGATCCGGCAACAAAGTCTTTCACTGGTTTTTTTTTTTCAGTCCAACTCCCAGTGTGTCTGCAGGCTGGAAAAGGAGGGTGATGGAGTTTCCTGCACTGTTCACATCTCTCCCTTTTATACTTGCTACCAGTGAGTGTTCTACACCCCAATGGTATGGGGGACCTTGTTGCCAAAACATTGTTAAGCAAGTCCTTAAGGGAGGAAAACAACTCATGTTCTCAGGCTCTGCAGATTCTGCTCCCATACAGAGAATTGCCAGGTGCAGGGTTCCTCTTGCTACTGTGCTCACGGGTTATCTTCCGTTTACTTAAAATTGTTTTAGCCATCTGACTTGTTAATCAAAACCTGACAAAGTCTGCAGAGAATATTCTTTCTGTTGTGAAATCATCAGTGCTTCTTCCAGTATCTGTAGCTCCCTCACCCACATCCCCACCTGACAGCTTTCGTCTGAGAGAAAACATCTCAAATACTGCTAGGAGGTCTGAACTAAAACTGTGGATACATCTTCAATTCTTCCCTTCCTGTCTCTGGGATTCATTCACTGCCTAGTCATCTGGATTTTCTAGTAGTTAACAGTTTCTGATGTTGCTTGCTTCACCAGAGAGCAAGTTCCTTTGTCTGAAGAGCTAATAGTTTTCTGAAATACCTTGCTATTTGCCTAAGAAGCAACTTTGTAGGATTGGATGGAGAATTGGGAAAAGTTCTGGGTTTTGATTGTCAGTAGGACACTATACCAAAACGTTACTTTAAATGCTGGAGTGCATATGGTTTTTTTGTTAATATATTTCACTTATTTCACTTATTTTTAACAGCTTAGACAGCAGCCCAGTAATGTACTTTTTTACATCACCTCTGAAGTATTTCTGATATACATCTCTTAAGGTTTTTCATTTTTCCTTTGGTTTCGGATATCTTCCTGTGTATCCAAGTGCGTGTGTATTTATGTGTGTGTATAAATATATATATGCAAGCATCTAAAACTTCTGCTCTGCTCAGCAGAACTGTCATTCAACTCTGAGTTTTTTTTAGAAGTTCTTCCATAACTAATTCTTGTTTAGAAACAGAGCTACAGGCTGAGCAGGAGATGCCCTCTCCTTATGACGTGCAATAATGAAGATGAAAACCCATTATGACTCAAACCTCACTTGGAAGACTTAAATGTAGGAGATGCATATGAGAAGAAAGAGCTTGCTAAAATCGCCTTAGTTGTTAGGGAAGTATTTTCAGAGGAGAAAGCTTTGTATAGGAGATGGAAAATAATAGTAACCTTCTGGTTACCTGTGGATAGTCAACTGAGACTGCTGAACCAGGCTCTTTTTAGCAGTTTATGGAAGGTAGGCATGAGACTGCAGGCATGCACTAGAATAACTGCTTTCAGGAAAATGTTTCACCTGCTCCAATGATTGGCACTCCATGGTGAAAGAGGTTCTGCAGTGTCCATGCTTGGACGTTTTGATGCTCAACTTGATAAATTCCTAACTAATCTACCCTGATTGTGCAGACCATGCTTTTTGAGCAGAAGATTGACTAGAGAATCCTAAAGATTCTTTCCAACTGAAATTAATGAATGATTCTGTAGCAAAAAATGCAGAAATCATCAACTTCATGAATATGATTTCATTAGAGCTTGAAACTAAGTATCAGTAATGGGCCTATGTAAAAATTCTCAGGTAGTGTTGCTTCAGTGGAAATGCAAGTGGATTTTTAAATGTAAAGGTACTCCTTGAAGTAAACACTGAAGCTTGTGGATGTAATGCAGAATAATGCAGAAAATGGCTGAACTCTTGAACTGTCAAAGGGTGTTTGCTAGTTCTTTAAAGTATGAGGTGTTTGCTTGAAAAACTCCGAAGTAAAGTCTCAGAACTGGGAGAGCTTTAACATACACTGTCCATGGTACTGCAAGTGCAAACGCTTCCTTTCCATAGTGATACTTGGTCTGAGAATGACTCAGAATATAAAGTGGTTTAGTGTCGGAGGAGGTTGCGTGCATAGTGGGGGCTTTTGTTGTGGGTGTATTTCTTCTTTTTCCTGTAAGGTTTTTCTTCTCATTTGTTCTTCAAGGCTAGATACTTCTGTTCAAAGCCTCAAGAATAGTAACGGTGCTGTATGTGGTTAAATGCTTTGTTCTGTACTTGTGTCTCTGAAAAGCAGGCAAAATGGAGTTTGCTGCTGTTGGCTAAAAAGCACAATTTTGCAGTAGATGATCCAGAATAACTTCTGCAATTTGTAACTGCAAGTGTGCTGTAATTTGTTTTATGGTAGAACTTAGTCCCAATCTTCAGCTTAAATCACAGAATCATAGAATCGTTAGGGATTGGAAGGGACCTTGAAAGATCATCTAGTCCAATCCCCCTGCCACAGCAGGATCACCTAGACAAAGTCTATAGGTACTTTTTAAGCTACTTTTAGTTATCTTTGTAGTGATCAGCAGGATTATGAACGGAATCCCAAATGAAAGATTAAATTAGGTGTTGAATGTAGTTATTGTGGTTCATAGCTTCTGCAGCATCTTCTGGGATGATGCAGGCAGTGAAAGAAATCTGATCCTAGCACCCAAAGCTTATTTTCTTCATCTTTACACTTTACCTATGGATAGGTGTTTGTAAACTATCCAGTTTACAGTACCTTTATAGAGTGCTGTAAAGAGTCTTTGAGAGAGCTTTTTGAGTGTCCAGTAATATTATTCTTCTTTGTCAGTCAAGCCAGTTGAGCATGAGTAATATGAATAATGATAAAGGTATACCTTAATTCTGGCCTGGAGGAATGCAAAGGTAGTTGGCGTCTCAGTTTTTTAGCCTTCTCCCCACAATTGTTAACTTATGAGCAAACTGAGATGCTGGGGTACTGGAGGCCTGGACTCTAGTCACCAAGTATAAAAAGTACTTTACATATTGCAGTCATAACTAACTCTGAACTAAATCTAGGTGTCAGCTAAAATGTCAGAGTTCTTAAATATTCTGTGACTGCTGAAGAATTGTTGCTCTACAAACAGGATGATTTTTGCCTTCTAAGAGAGAACAGATTTTTTTTCTTGGAAATGTTGAACATGACAGTAACTTTTCTGTTGTGGATTGCTGCAGTTTGCCTACTATGTAATTTATCAGTTAATTACATCTGGTACTTTGTTGCTAGATATATTGAAAATTAAATTTAATAACATAGCGTTTCTTTGTCTAAAAACGCAAGTAACATTTATCTTCAGTAATATTTCTGAAGGATAGAGGGGGAAAGCTACTTATGCATCATATTCTTTTGATAGATAATTAGTATGAGAACATTGTGGAAGACAAAATGCCTTTTGAAGGTTGAAACAAGTTAAGAAGCAGACTTTTTTTGGAGAGCAATAAACTTCTAAGCTTGTGTCAGTTTAAGCTTATGTCAGTTAACAGTTCATTTTTTCCGGACAAAGAGTATTGTGATAATATTCTAAAATACACAACTGCAGTTCTCCCTGAAATACGTGGCATTATCTACATACCTGTATGTAATGGATCTTGCCACCTACATCCTAGACTTACTGAACTGAGAGCAAAGACTGTGTGGAAAACTTTGTAAATGTATCATAGTATTACCAGGGTTGCAAGGGACCTAACAGATCATCAAGTCCAACCCCTACCACAGAGCTCAAGGCTAGACCATGGCACCAAGTGCCACGTCC
>JAOXOE010031245.1:0-12135 GCA_028565055.1 Phoeniculus purpureus
GGGATTGGAAGGGACCTCAAAAGATCATTTAGTCCAATCCCCCTGCCACAGCAGGATCACCTAGACCAAGTCACACAAGAACACATCCAGGTGGGTCTTAAACGTCTTCAGAGACGGACACTCCACAACCCCCCTGGGAAGCCTCTTCCAGTGCTTTGTTACCCTCACTGTGAAGAAGTTCCTTCTGATATTTACATGGAACCTCCTATGTTCCAGCTTGCACCCATTGTCCCTTGTCCTATCACCAGATGACATTGAGAAGAGCCTGTCTCCATCCCCCCGACACCTACCCCTCATATATTTATAGACATTAAGAGGTCACCCCTCAGACTCCTCCAAGCTAAAGAGACCCAGCTCCCTGAGCCTTTCCTCATAAGGGATGTGTTCTACCTCATCATCTTTGTTGCTCTACGCTGGACTCGCTCCAGCAGCTCCATGTCCCTCCTGAACTGAGGGGCCCAGAACTGGACACAATACTCAAGATGTGGTTTCAATAGTCCAGAGGGGGAGAAGAACCTCTCTTGATCTGCTAACCACCCCCATTTTGATCCACCCCAGGATGCTGTTGGCCCTCTTGGCCACAAAAGCACTTTGCTGGCTCATGGTCATCCTGCTGTGCACTAGGACCCCCAGGTCCCTTTCTCCTACACTGCTCTCTAACAGGTCAGTCCCCAACCTATACTGGTACCCGGAATTGTTCTTGCCCAGATGCAAGACTCTACACTTACCCTTGTTATACTTCATTAAATTTTTCCCTGCCCAGCTCTCCAGCCTGTCCAGGTCTCGCTGAATGGCAGCAGAGTCTGCTGAGGTGTCAGCAACATCACCCAGCTTTTTGTCATCAGCAAACTTGCTGACAGTGCTTTCTAATCCCTCATCCAAGTCATTAATGAATAGATTGAATAGAACTCCACTAGATACAGGCCTCCAGCCAGACTCTGTCCCATTGACCACTACACTCTAGCTTCTATCCCACAGCCAGTTCACGATCCACCTCACTACCCAATCATCCAGTCCCGTCTGCCTCAGCTTGGCTGCGAGGATGCTATGTGACACTGTGCCAAATGCCTTACTGAAGTCAAGATAGATCACATCCACTGCTCTGCCATCCACCTGCTTATGTCCTCATAAAAGGCTATCAGGTTGGTCAAGCATGACTTCCCTTTGGTGAAGCCGTGCTGACTGTCCCTAATGAACCTCCTGTCCTTTACGTGCTTGGAGACAGAGTCCAGGACAAATTGTTCCATCACCTTTCCTGAGATGGAGGTGAGGCTGACTTGTCTGTAGTTACCTGGGTCCTCCTTCTTACCCTTTTTGAAGATTGGAGTGACATTTGCTATCTTCCAGTCCCCAGACACCTCTCCTGATTCCCATGACTTACCAAAGATGATGGAGAGTGGCTTAGCAATTACTTCCACCACCTCCCTCGGCATGCACAGGTACATCCCATCTGGTCCCATGGATTTGTGCACATCCAGTTTGCTCAATTTATCCCTAACCCAGTCCTCATGAACCAAGGCAGGCTCCTGTCTTGCCTTGACTTCCTCTGGAGCCTCAGCAGTCTGGGGTTTGATATCAGGACAGCTCCCGGAAGTATAGACAAGAGGCAAAGAAGGTGTTCAGTATCTCTGCTTTCTCTGTATCCTCTGTCTTCAGGGCACCCACCACATTCAGCAGGGGGCCTACATTGCCTCTAGGTCTAGCATTACCTGCAAAGTATTCGAAGAAGCCCTTTTTGTTGTCCTTAACCTCTCTTGCAAGGTTTAATTCCAAGAAGGCCTTGGCTTTCCTAGCTGCATCCCTACATTATCTCACTAGAGCCTTCTAATCTCCCCAAGTGTCCATCCCCTCCTTCCATGACCTATAGACTGTCGTCTTCCTCTTGAGTTTGCCCAGCAGCTCCCTGTTTAACTATGCAGGTCTTCTGGCTCCTTTCCTTGACTTTTTTCCTGTTGGGATGCTCTTGTGTTGGGCTTCAAACTAGTGGTCTTTGAATGCTGACCAGCTATCTTGGGCCCCTTTACCTGCCAGTACCCTATCCCATGGGATTTCCCCTAGCAATTGCGTGAAAAGGCCAAAGTTGGCCCTACTGAAGTCCAGGGCTGTGATTCTGCTAGGTATGCTGTTCCTACCACACGAGGCCGTGAACTGCACCATCTCATGGTCACTGCAACCAAGGCTGCCCTCAACCTTCACTGCTTCAACCAGACTCCCCTTGTTGTTGAGTACAAGAACAAGCAGCACTCCTCTCCTAGTGGGCTCCTCCACCATTTGCATCAGGAAGTTTTCAGCAATGTACTAGAGGAACCTCCTGGACTGTGGATGGCTGGCTGAGTAGGTCTTCCAGCAAATATCAGGGTAGTCAAAATCCCCCATGAGAACCAGGGCCTATAGCTGTGAGGCTGCTGTCCGCTGCCTGTAGAAGACTTCATCAACTTCCTTATTCTGATCTGGTGACCTGTAATAGACACCCACGGCAGTGTCACCCATGGCAGCCTGCCCCTTGATCCACACCCACAAACTCTCAACTCTCTCTTCATCCACCCCTGGACAGAACTTAATACACTCCAGTTGCTCTCTCATGTAAACAGCAACTCCACCACCTTGCCCTGCTGATCTGTCCCTCCTGAAAAGGACATAGCCATCCATGACCACATTCCAGTCACGCGAGCTGTCCCACCAGGTCTCTGTAATTGCCACCAGATCATAATCACCTGACTGGACACAGATTTCTAAGTCCTCCTCCGTATTCCCCATGCTGCGTGCATTGGTGTACAGGCATTTCAGGGAGCGAGCTGAGTGCTCCGATTTCACCCTAGGACAGTTAGAGGCTGCCTGGTTTTCTTTAAGACCAGAGCTCTGTCCCACTGGTGCTCGCCCCTCAACTATCCCACCCACCCTTGAATCTAGTTTAAAGCCCTCTGAATGAGTCCTGCCAATTCCTGCCCCAGAGTCCTTTCTTCCCTCTGAGCTAAACTCGTCCTATCTGTATCTGCAAGGTCTTGCACCTGATAAAACCAGTTATTCTCAAAGAACCCAAAGTCCTGTCTGTAACACCAGTCTCATAGCCAGGCATTAATGGACTGAGTCCTTTTATTCCAGCCCGTGTCCTTGCCCCAAAATGGAAGAAATGATGAGAATACAACTTGTGCCCCAGAGTCTTTCACCAAATGTCTTAATGCCTTAAGGTCTTTCTTCATTCCCCTCAGGTTATAGATTACAGCTTCCTCCCCACCTGTCTAGAAGATCAGCAGTGGGTTATAGTCAGCTGATCTCACCAGGTTAGGGAGCATCCTAGTGATATCCCTGATCCAGGCTCCAGGGAAGCTGCAGACTTCCCTATGATGAGGGTCAGATCTGCATACTGGGCCTTGAGTCCCTTTCCAGGAGCGAGTCTCCAATAACTAGGACCCTTCTCTTCTTTGTGGAGGCAGTTGTCATACTACTTGAAGACTTCCTGGATTTATGCAATCTTGCTAGGACCTCCTCTGGTATGGGTTCTCTATCCTCTATATCCTTATAAGATTGGCTGTCTCCCTATAGGGGCTTATATCTATTACTCAGTGGCAACTGGGGAGATGAGGCTAGCAAGGGTGGTACTCGTCTTCTGCCATGACTTGGCTCCACTCACCCCTTCTACTTGGGCTTCTGTCCTCCATCTGAGAACTATAGGATACAGGCCCCCCCCTGAATCTGGCTCTTATTTAGTTGCTGCCCAGACTGCTGAGCCTGACTCCTCCAGTCTACCTCTTTTTCAGCCTCTCTAATTGTCCTGAGCCTTTCTAGTTCAGCTTGCAGCTTTTCAACCTCATCTTGCAATTGCGCTGCCTGGTCAAGCAGATGATCTACCTGCTCGCACTGTACACAGCCAGGAAAATGCAAGAGAGTGCTACATTCCTGGTGGCCTGTCACCTGCACAGCCTCATCTTGTTGGGGGACCTCTGTTTGGGTTCCCCCCACATCCATATGCACTGGTGACTGAAGCTTGGTCTTCCTCTGCAGCTGTGTTCTTACCATTATTTCCCCCCAACCCGCCCCGGCGGCTAAAGCAGCTGAAGCAGCAGCCAGCGCTCTCACTGCTGCGTGCAGTCTGAGTGCGACTTCCAGTTTCACCTCCCTTAAAGAGCTCCAGCTCTGCACCCCCTGCATTGTCCGTGCGGTAATGTCACGAGAACACGCAAACCCCAGCTGGGTCCCCCAAGCTTTCCTGTTCAGGGAACCCCCAGATCACCCAGAAACCTCAATAAAAATAGCATTTGGGGACCAGCGCTCTCACTGCTGCATGCAGTCTTCCCTCACTTGTTTTCTGGTTTCTGCTCAGCTGCAAGTAGTTGCAAGTCCATGTGTTGAAATCCCACCTCTGAGCCTTTGTGGCTCATACCATGAGAGGGAAGCTGTGAATGGAAGTCAGAAAAAATAATAACTAAAATAATCTGGACCTCAAGTCTGAAAACTTGCACAGCTCTTGTGTTGTCTTACAGTATTTCTCTTGGTTCTCTTTACTGCCATCGTTTCATTTTCATCTGCTTGGTGGGTCCCTCACAGACCTGTGAGTTAGCAGGCTGGTTGTTGAGATGAAGCTGGTTTTCGTGTGTGTGCTCTTCCTCAGGCTGAGGTGAAGATGCGCATGGATCTGGAGAAGAGACTGAGAGAAGCTGAGGAAGCACTGCAGAGCTTGGAGCAAGGCTTGAACAGTCTGGATGGGAACAAAGAGAAAGAGCAGAAGATGAAAGCAGATGTCAGTAACTTGAGAAGTAAGTCAGTCTTCTAGCCTCTCTACTGATGAGCAAGCTCTGAAGGAGGAGGTATTTCTACCCATCTTCCCAGACACAAAAAGAGGCTCCCAAATTAGCAAAGCTGCTTGCAATGTGCTTCTCCTGCTACTTGGACCTCAACCACACTTTGAGAGCGCAGAATGTGTGATGCAGCTGTTTGGGGTTTTGGCCCCAAAGAAGGGCCTTCCCAGCTTCTCCATTGGGTGGGAGACAAACTTAGGGATGACAATGTGCAAAATGTTCTTCAAAAGGTCAAACAAACGAAGTATGGTAGAGCTGTAAAGACTGCCTAAGTCTGAGTTACAGAGAGTCTTCTGTTTCCTCTCCAGATAACAATTTCTCAGCTTTGGCTACAAGAACATCAGTAGTTTAAGCAGGGCAGTGGTTGCTGTAGCAACGTGCTGGTAGATGACCCAGCAGGTGAAGCTTGAATCCCTACTCGCAGCTGAATCACTGCATCAGCCCAGCACTGCTGTGCTTAAGACAACTGCAGTCCACGGGCCAGGTGTAAAACTCTGATTCCTCGCTTTATCCCTGTTCTTCTGCTTTTTTTTTGTAAGGGGGGCATTATCCTGACACTTGAGGTGGGTTTGGGAATTGCCATTAGCAATGTGACACCTTGCTTGTTTTCTACCCTCAAGTACAGTGCAGGGGGAAGCTGTGATGGAGATGCTGCATCTGTGCAGTTCAGGCTTCATTTCAGCAGAAGGTCGATATATTTGCCCTATATAGAAAAGTCAGAAAGTCCTGTGGTGTCCTGGGCACGTGTATATGAGTATAAATGTATGTGGAAATGGTTATATATGTATGTATTGTGTATGTAAATAAAACAAGTGTTCAGTAGTTTCTACGTCAGAATTGTCAGCTGAGACAAAAGGGGCATGATTCTGAGCTTCACCTTACTGGCTCAGTCACAGTAAGAAATGGCTAAAGTGTATGTTCTGAGCTCAGCATTCAACTAGAACTGAGCTAGACTGGCAGGGTGGAAGCCACTTATTGCACTGATTGTCTCCTGGCATCATTCCACTCTTAGATTTTGGGGGATGTTTTCATTAAAAGACTGAAGAAATATTGATTGTGAGCAAAACACTAGAGACAGTGAGGGACCAGCAATACTTCCTTTAACATCTGTCCCAGCACAGAATTGCCTCACTCCTTCCCAGTGATTCCTGCAGCTCCGCCCTGCCCTTTCATGTAAGACTTTGGGCACCTGTGAGCCCCCTGAGCAGCAAAGGACTGGTGACCAACAGGAGGACAGCAAGGCTGGAGGAACAGAAGATATGGTGGTTAGACCACAAGAAGGGAAATGGGGCAGGAGAAGCAGCTATATCACAGGCTGAGACAGGATAAAGTTTAGGCTGGGGATTTACACAGACTCCGCAGTGTAGGTGTGTAGGAGCCAATATTGGCTGCACCATCGTGAGATCCCTGGCCAGGCATGGCCTGGGTATGTGTGCTATGCCAGTGTTGCTGACACTTCATTTTCCACAGTTAGACTTGACTGGTTTTAGGAGTGCTTCAAAAATAGTGCAATGATTGAGGCTTCAGAGCCCTCTGCTGCAAGAGAGTTGAAGAGTTTTATCATAATACGAGAGACTCTTGGCAGGTAACTCTTGAGCAGGTGTGTGAATGCTTGATGGGGAGTGGTTGCAGACCTCTATCATCTGAGTTTGCATGTATTGGGGACTGGAAAGTTTTGCCACTTTGAACCTGTTAATTCTGATGACACTCTGGAGCTTTGTGGATCTTGTTTGGCAAGATCTAGGGAGGTGTTGAATGCCATTATCTGCCTCAGCCCATTAGCAAGTGCAGTGCCTTGTAACTGGTTCATAGCTTGAAGTGTCTCTCCTGTCGGTGCTCACAGTGGTGTCTTCTCCTCAGAGTTCTTTGAAGAGTGTATCCGCAATGCCGAGTTGGAAGCCAAGATGCCTGTGATCATGAAGAACTCTGTATACATCCATAAGGCTGCCACGCGTCGCATAAAGAGCTGCCGCTTCCACCGTCGGAGAACCAGTACTTCATGGAATGACCGTAGGTACCGGGCAGCTTCTTACTCTGCATCCTGCAGAAGCAGATCTGTGCAGATGGGGCTGAGAGAGCAGTGAGGTCTGCAGACGTGGTTCATATTTCCTATTCCCGAGTAGCAGAATAGAGCTTACAGAGAAACTTGGAGCTTCCTTACCCTTGGAGCAGGCATTAGGTCTGTGTACTGGTTGTCTGTCTCTTCATGTGTGTTGAAGAGTAACTGCTGTGTGATCGTGCTCCTGTAAAAACCATGCTTGAAGCTGACTTTATCTGAAAAAGGCTGCCCAGGGAGGGGACAGAGTTACCATCCCTGGAGGTGTTTAAAGGTCATTTAGATGTGGTGTTATGGTATATGGTTTAGGGGTGAACTTTGTAGACCAGCCTTGATGGTTGGACTCGGTGATCCCAAGGGTCTGTCTTCTCCAACCTGAATGATTCTATGAATGCTTAACCACAGGCTGAGTTAGGTTGGAAGAGACGCCTGGACATTGTCCAATCCAGTACTTGGAAGGCTGTCTGCAAGGTCAGACCAGCCGCTATGCAGGACCATAAATCAGAGGCGGCTGTAAGAAGAACAGTGTGTTTCCAGGCAGTCAGCATTTTCCTCCTCTGAAAGCAGTGAGGTGAAGCTGTTGGAGTGCAATGGTTAGCTCATCCCTTGCCAGGCTCTCAGTCACATTGCTCACATGGCTCATGTGCTCTAGGGAAGTTTTGTCTTCAGTGTGTGTCCCTGATGGAGAGCACTGACCTTTCTGTGCTACTCTCATTGCAGTGAAGCAGTCCCAGTCCTTCATCTTCTCTCATGCAGAAGCTGAAAACATTGAGGAGCTGAAAGCAACGGCCAAAAGGCTGAGCCGGGACCATCACTTCAGGAAAACTCTCTATCAAATCATGAGGTCACAAAAGGATTCTGCTTCAGGGGATGAAAAGTGACAGTGGTTGGGAGGGGGCTTCTGATGTCAACTTGCCATCCAGCTCCACAGAAGTCATGCCATCGGGCACGAGGATCAGAAGGTGGATCTGCCCTTTGGTGGCGAGAGTGGGGAAAAGCCATATGTAAGCGTTCCCTCAGTTAGTGGCTTTGCTTTAGTTTGAATGTCCCCTGTAGCTGGGAGACCTCAAAATCCTTTTGCTTCAGCTGCTTACGTTAAGCCATGTTTTGCCAAGGTGCCATGGTCAGTGTTAAAGTGATCCATGGACCATAGCTTAGGAAGTGCCTCTTCTTTCCTGCCTAGACTGCCAAAAACAAGTGCTTCTGAGAAAACCCTCTGCTCCTGTGCAGCTGGACACAGCTTGTCCTGTCCTGCCTAACTCCCTCTAGGAAACGGCTGCACACTCCAGTCCATCAGCACTTTGGCTGGACCAAGGGCAATAATAGCAAATGCAGGGCAACCTCATGATGCTAATTCATTTCAAGCAGATGGTAGCAACACAAAGTGAAGACAACCTGAGAATGCTGTGGATGTGGCTCCAAGAAGTACCATGTGCAGAGAAGAGGTAGCTCAGTGGCACTGAGGAAAGCTGGAGGGAAGGTAGCATGTAGTTGCCTGTGGACAAAACATCCTGCAGCCACCTTTGCACATCTCTTTTTGGCATCGGAACATCTGGCTGTGTCACTATCAGAAGGAAGAGCAGAGCTATGTGCTGCAAAAGGGGTGATCTATAGGCAGATACAGTGCGGAGGAGCCTTTGACTCAGCTCTGATGGCTTCCTCATCACCTGTGTAGAACAAGCTGGGGGACAGGTAGGTGGGTAGTGTCCAGCCACAAAACCCACTGTCACTTGGAGAATTAAAGGCAGCAGCAGGCTTCCAGGGCTGTGGAGGTGGGCAAAGGCATTTCTGTCTGTGCTGCAGTGAACAGCCTGTGTCCGAGTCTTTGCACTGCTCTCATTCCTCTTAACTGCAATCCAGGCTATTTCCGTCAAAGTAGGGGCTCTGGCAAGCCAAGGCTGGACTGGAAGAGGCCCAGCACGTAGCCTCTGGTTTTAGCTGGCCTTTGGCCACTCCCGGGTAGTGATTGCAGGGGAGGATTTGTTCTTCATGCAGTCACCTTTTATGTTATAGGAGAGGAATGACTCTGTTGTGGAGACCTTGCAGATAGATTGTCCCATATATTTTGAGTGAGCAGCTGGCTAATGGTTGCCCCAGCGACAGCAACAGCACTGCCTGGTGCTTACAGAGCACAGGACAAGTAAAGCCAGAGTGATGCTCTTATCCCCATGGAGACAGGAATTGGGGAATCAAAGGAAGAACAACACAGAAGGGAATGAAGTCAGCAGCAGAGGTTCAGCTAGGGCTCAAGGGGTCTTTAGTGCAGATTTACTGGGCTGTCCCCCTCTGTCAGCACTGCTGAGTGTTACCGATGCCCAGTGACACCAGGGTGGCTGCTTACCTGTACCATGCAGGTTGACACCATCCAGTACCAGGCTTTGGCTTCTGGCTACCTAAGCCATTCCCTATCAATTCTGTGCAGCTTCTAGGGAGAAGTCCAGGATGAGGCTCGGAAAGGAGCCCTCGCTTGCCAGTCAGAAGAGAGATGTTGATGCTGAGTGGAGAAGCATACTGGGAGGGTACCATGCTCCTGGAGGGAGTCACTCTGGTGTGACAAACATTGAAGGCTTAACCAGTACTTTCTGTTTCAGGCAGTTACTGACCAGTCTCCTTCTGCCAGGCAATAGGAGGTTTTACACAATCAGGACTGACATTTTTGCGATGAAAGATGATGCAACAGGAAAAGAGAACTTGCATCCCTCCTTAGCACACCTGATCCTTCTGTGTTTTTTCTACACGTGCTAGAAAGACTCAAATGAGTTCTCACTGCTACAAGGCTGAAGGGCTGTGAGAAAGTGATGCAGAGCTGGTTTTCCCCTTTACCCTGTCCTTGCATAACCTCTGGCTGCTTTCCAGTTTCAAGGTCTGTACCACGTGTTGCTGGAAGGGACAGAAATAAGGGCAGCCATGGAGCGTATCTGCAGTTCAGGCTGTTAGGAAAATCACCCTGTGGCTTGCGAATGCAT
The DNA here is from genome assembly GCA_028565055.1 of Phoeniculus purpureus. NCBI lineage: Eukaryota > Metazoa > Chordata > Aves > Bucerotiformes > Phoeniculidae > Phoeniculus > Phoeniculus purpureus. Next base: position 9,819 of record JAOXOE010031245.1, read on the forward strand.
CACCTGTGCTCTGCCTCCTTCAAAAGCCACACGATATCAGACTGTACAGAAGTACTGGACTCAGTGGGTAGCCACGTTTGGTCTTCCTTTACTGTGCATATTGACAGCAATAAATAAATACATTATGCTGACCCTAGAGTGAATTCCTGTGTGTTCCTGGTACACTGTCACTGAAATGATGTCAAATTGCCTCTGCAGGAGTCGAGACAAATCACTGTGACGCTCTCGTTGCTGCCAGTGCACTTCTCCGCTTCGCTGGCCCGTTGCATTACGTGCTCAGCACCACCTCTCCGAGGACTGGCTGTACTTGCAATGCTTTCACCCTTGCTGTCCTTTCCCATTTTCAAAATGTGTGTAAAGGTAAGGCCAGGATATACCAAAGTCAAAGCAGAGATCACCCGCTTGCTCACCTGCTGCCAGCGAGCAGCGCTCTGTGCAAGCGGCAAAGCCTGCCCTGAGCCTGCTGGAGCAAGGTGCAGATGCTAGTCCTGCAGAGGAATCTGTGACCCTGTGAGGTCCCTGGCAGAGTCAGCCCACAGCGGGGTCTATGCACTGTCACAGTTCAATAGACTGGCTCTCTATTCTGTTTGAAAGGACCCAGAACTAATGGTTTCAGTGCTGTCTGTGTGGTTTCAATGCAATGAAGTAACAGGGAGGTGACTTAAGGAGCCTCTGTTCTGCTCTAGACCCTCAAGGGTTAGCACCTCTGTTCTAAGTGACCCTGAGTCAGACCACTTTCTCCTACTGGGAGCGAGATGAGAACTCCCTCTGCTAAAAACTCCTTAAATCATTCCCTTGCATTTGGGCATAGGAGAGGATGCAGGAGATTTGTACCTCCAAGAGTGCTCTTCAGCAGCTGCAGAGCAGCTAGGCTGGCTCTGCAAAGACTATGGCTGTTCTTCTACCACCTCCACCTTCTGGCTGTCACCTGGGAACTTCTCTTCCCTCTGAAGACTTTCCCCTTGTCCCCCTCAGAGGCACTTCATGGTTTCATTTGCAGACACTGCCCAAAATGAAGCCTGCTGGTTCTCCTCTGTGTCATCTTGCCCACTTTTCACAGCGTGAACAATGGCTCCCAGTAAGGTCAACCTAACGGTTAATGTCATCCTCTACATAAGATGCACAGACCCTCCAGGCTTTTTCAGTGCCTGGTGGAGAAGAGTGGCTCCTGCTGAAGGACAGAGCTCTGGAAGCTCCCTGCTGCTTGCTGCCCCAAGGCTTTGCTCTTGCACAGAAGTAAATGACAGGGGAAGGAAGGCAGTGCCAGCCCTACTGCCTCCAGAACGTGCTGCTTCTACAGAGGAGAAAGTGGGCAAGAAATGGAACATGCCTGCAGGGTCACAAGTCCATAACAGAGGGTAAGTGCTTGCTGCAGGGTGTTACACATTGCTACCACACAGAACACCAGTGACATGGGCTGGGAGTGATTTCTAGCTACAGTATTTGGTGGTGGTGGGGGTGTGTTAATCTCAGGAAGGACAGAAGCCTTTCTGCTTCAGATATCAGCGGATCTCTTTAGAAATAAGGTGATACTTTTCTAAGAGACAGTCTGTTTTGAATGCAGTCACATCTTGTGGTGACTGGAGGGACAGGAGATGGCTCATGTTGTGCCTAGTAAAGAGAAATTTGCTCCCAGGAAGGTGGCTGCACTCTCAAAGTTTTGCCCAAGGCTTAGCCTCAGGCATGTCCTAGGGCTTGCCTGGGTGCTTGGAGATCTTTGTGCTGGTGAAGGATGACTGTGAAGGATGCTGTTATCTTTAGCACCTTCCACCTGATGCACTTGGCACAAGGACACAGAATCACTGAACATTAGGGATTGGAAGGGACCTTGACCGTTCATCCAGTCCAATCCCCTTGCCACAGCAGGACCACCTAGATCAAGTTGCACAAGAACATGTCCAGCTGGGTTTTAAACACCTCCAGAGAAGGAAACTCCATGCTCCCCTGGGCAGACTGTTCCGGTGCTGTCACCCTCACCATAAAGAAGTTCCTTATTATATATATGTGGAACCTCCTGTGTTCCAGCTCACACCTATTGCCCCTGTCCTATCACTAGATGCCACTGAGCAGAGCCTGGCTCTGTCTTCCTGACACCCACCTGCTCCATATTTATCAACATTAATGAGGTCACTCCTCAGTCTCCTCTTCTCCAAGCTCAAGAGACCCATCTCCCTCAGCCTCTCCTCATAAGGGAGGTGTTCTACTTCCTTCATCATCTTTGTTGCTCTACACTGGACACCCTCTATGTCCTTCTTGAACTGAGGGGCCCAGAACTGGACACAATACTCCAGATGTGGTCTCACCAGGGCAGAGTAGA
>JAOXOE010031246.1:0-12135 GCA_028565055.1 Phoeniculus purpureus
GTGGCCTTCCAGTATCTGAAGGGGGCCTACAGAAAAGCTGGAGAGGGACTTTTTAGCATATCAGGTAGTGACAGGACTAGGGGGAATGGAGCAAAGCTGGAGCTGGGTAGATTTTAAACTGAATGTGATGAGGAAATTCTTCACTATGAGAGTGGTGAGAGCCTGGAATGGGTTGCCCAGGGAGGTGGTTGGGGCCCCGTCCCTGGAGGTGTTTAAGGTCAGTCTGGAAGAGGCTCTGGCCAGCCTGGTCTAGGGTGGGGTGTCCCTTCTCATGGCAGGGGGATTGGACTAGATGATCTTTCGAGGTCCCTTCCAATCCCTAATGATTCTATGATTCTATCAATCATGCAGACACATTGCTTTGCAATATCGTTTAGCTGAGGAGTATTCAGTGCTGCATTAATTGTTGCAGTCGATCTTGAAGGTCTTGTCTAACTTAAGTGATTCAGTGATTCTGATTGTCTTTTTTGACTCATTTGTTGTATTATGAAGGGGAAGGTTTTGGTGTTGAAAGGCTGCTCCCACTAACAGATTGAAGGTGGGAGAGTTCATGGGGCGATAGTAATTAAGAGCAGGTCATTACCATATGGTAATTGTTATAAAATAAATTATGAAGTGTGCTGGATGCATGTAACTGGATTGTTACCTGAAATAATTTAATAAATCTGTAGTCTACTGTGGTTGGTTCAGTACCACAAGAAAAGATTTAAAAAAAAGAAAACAAAGCAGTTAGGGCTCTATGAGATCTTGGATAGAATTTGCCAGACAAAGCTTAGGGAAGATGGAATATATAGCTGCATACAGAAAGAAAAAAGGGTTAAGGAAGTCAGTGCACACAACTAGAAACTCTGTCACAAATGTCATCACATATTCTGCAAAAAATACAGTGGGAGATTACTATTGTATCAGTCCTTGTTTTTTTTACATTAGAGACCTGGGAAAAGAACTTGTCAAAATATAGACAGGTACCAGCACCCTATTATTCATGAGTCGCCATTGTCTGCAGACACCAGTACCCTTGGCTATCCAGATTGGTAAACTTTGATTCTTCAGCACAGCTTTCTCCAGCAAAACGCTGATCGAATAGGCCTGATTCCTCAGCACCCGGAATTACGTCCCTTGATGCAGGAGACATTATTTCAAAAAGGAACCAGCCTCTGTCTTCCATGCCCAAGGTTTAAGAATTCTTGAGTCCTTCTGCTTTCTTCAACTAAGCACAAAGGAATTCTCAGATGCCTCTCTTAAGGGTCCTTCTCTCCCCAGTACTCAAGCATCCTCAGCTTTTCTTAGTGACAGAAACAACAGTCTCTCTTCCTGCTGATCAGTGTTTTTTAAGATGGCAGCAACAGCCGCATGGCCCTGGCCACATGTGGGATTCAAGATGGAGCCCAACTGCATGGCCATGTCAACAGGGGCGCCCCCAACTCTGCAAATGTGGCCAAGAGGGTCCCATGTCCCTCACGTCTCACTTCTACTCCTGACTCAGCTACAGGGAGAAAGGGAAGAATCCTTCAGGTTTGCTAAATGGCTGCTCCATGGGCAAGGGAGAAGATAGGCACTAATTTCTTGCTTCTCTGGTCTGCAGCGGCAGCCTGGAGCTGGGCTGCGTCAAAGCTGGAGCTGGGGCTGCGGCCAGAGCCAGTCCAGGGTCAGGGCTGGAGCCAGAGCCGGGTCACTTCCCCATCTGCTGCCCCGGCCACGGCAAGCCACTGCAAGCTGCCCCGTCCCTTCTTCCCACCTCCACCCTGGAAACGTGTGTATATGTTGACGGGGTGCCAGAGCCAAAGCCCCATGCCCAGAGGAAGACTCTAGCTGAAAGATGCAGGGCCACAATGACCAACCTCTTTTATCTTGTCACCTAGCCCACAACCCCCCAGGGCAGGTACCTGGGATGACTCTCTTAAAGCGAAATGCACCTTTTTCCTCATGAAAGCACAAATATATATATCTGAAAATTCTGGTAATTTTCAAACTGCAACATCTACTTACATGATGATTATGGTTTATTATGTTCTTTTCCCAATACCCAAAAAGGACTATAAAGAAGACTAGTAAAGTGAGCTCAATAAATTCCAAAAAGAGATTTAATTTTGTTTAGTGAGACTGGAAAGAGCGGTAGACACAAAGTGATCTGCAAGTACAGGAGGTATGACATAAGCAAGGATGTAGTTTGAAGGAACATATGTCAGAATGATTTTCAAATTTTATTTGTCTTTGAGATACATTTTTATTTCTACTTCAGCATTTACAGGGACAAAGAATTAATATATTCAAGTTAAATTACTACTGCTCTGTGTCTAAATGCACATTTTTCTGGGAACTGAGAACATTTATTTTCTGGAATCTCATACTACTTTAGGTTTAGAACATGTTAGTCATACCTTTCACTTCTTAGGAGAGAGTAAATCAATTTTGCTTCATGTAATCTACAATATCTTTAGTAAATATTTATGTTTTGGGAGTCACTATGAGTTTTTGCCTCCTCTGAAGAACATGGCTGCACATCAAACATGCATGACTATCCTACTTTTGAGGACATTTTGCAAATTCTTGGTTTTTAAAGCCTTAAAACAAAGGAATGTGTTTGAATTGTGAAGAAAATCCTAACAGAAGAGCAATAAAACTTACCCTGACATGATCACCTACACATTTATTGATTTCAATGCATCTGCTTTTACCCACATAGTTGAGAAAATGCATTTCAAACAGTGTAGGAAGTAGATGAAAAAGAAGTTGTCATATGTCTTTCTTCATGAAGCTCTTGCGTGTGACACACTTCAATACCAATGTGGAAGAAAAAAATCAAAGCAATAAGCCCTGAAGGAGAAAAGTATATAAAAATCTTTTTCCACTTACGACATTTATCTCAGGAAATAAGTATTATGGGAATGTTAGCTTCCAGTTGTTATGTCTTATCTGTTTGATAGCTGAATGCCTGTACCTAGATTTTGCATAAGGTATCACACAAGTAGCTTGCTCTCATCCTTCAGATGAATGACAGTAATGATGATTCATATCTATAAACACATCTTTTATCAGCAGGTTACTAAATGAACTGACTGGAAAGCCATTTACATTATTGTTCTGGGAAATTCTGTTTACCTTTGCAGTGTATTCATATATTTTTAAAAAATACAACATATGGAAAACCACTGTGCCATTTGCTCCTCTGGTCAGTATAAATAAAACAAACTTGTTTTCAATGTATGTTTTTTTTCTCCTTCTCTGGAGACATTTAAAACCTGCCTGGATATGCTCCTGTGCCACTTGATCTAGGTGATCTTGCTCTGGCTGGGAGATTCGACTAGATGCTTTTTTGATGTCCCTTCCAATCCCTGATGTTCTGAGATTCTGTGATTCTGTGAAAGCATGGTAAGAAACACCAACATACAAGTCTAGTTCTGTCAAAAATCTCACAAACAGGAAATAAATCATGAAAAGACAAGAAATGTGGAGGACTTCAGAAAAAAAAAAAATGGTTTTTATTCCAGTCTTTTGAAATTTGCTTAAATTTTTTTGTTGTGTGACTATTATTTCTTCTCAGAAACAAATCTTAGAATAAATGGTGGTCAGTAATAAAGATAATGCATCCACCTTGCAAGTTTCTAATGATTTGTAGATCAACAATGTGCTGAATGCCCTTATTACCTCCTTAAATATTTTAAACTTGTAAAGTTGAAACCCTTCACGTGAGAAAATGTATTTTTGTTTTATATCATGCCAAATTGAAGTCTTTACGCTGAAACTTTCTTTATTCATCCTGTTGTGGACATATATGCACAGGTATTAACATATTTGGAGGAGATGTGGCTGCAGTAGCAGAAAGAGGTTTGCATCATCAAATGATTGCGCAATAAGGGAGGATCTATAGAGGAAAATGGTTCATGCTGAGGCTTTGCTGACTGCTGCATACATGCTATGAAATTTTACTTCAGATTATTCCCAAGTCCAAACCCCATTCTAGAGGATGTTCAGCCAGAGCAGGTTGCACAAGATGGCTTCCAGGTGGGCTTTCAGTACCCCCCAGAGAGGAATCTACAGCCTCTCTGCAACAGCCTGTTGCAGTGCTCTCCTGTTCTCAAAGTGAAGAAATTTCTCCTTATATTTAAATGAATCTTCCTATTCAGCAGTTTCTTACTGCATCTCCTTGTCCTGCCACTGGGGAGAATCTGGCCACATCCTCTTGACACCCACAATTAGGATTTATTAGATCCCTCCTCAGCCTTCTGCAGACAAGACTCAGATCTTTCAACCTTTCCTCAAGCCATATTTAGGTAGCTTTGTACAAGGGAGAATGCACAAAAACTTGCTTTCAAATTGAACTCTTTTTGTCTGAAGCTTGCTATTGGAACATACTGTTTTTCACTTCTAATTCTGTTCATACAGTCACTCATTGAAATCTGGTAAAACAACAAAAAGTTAAGTAGTATTTAAAGATGATGTTTTAGGCTTAAAATGTTACGCTAGTTTAGAAAAAATTCAGGTAGAATATTCTTTCACAATACAGCAATTATGTAATTACTCCATTAGAATCAACAGATACAAAGTGTAGTAAAAAGAAATTGAAACTCCCAGAGAAGTCATCACGAGAAGCAACCATGAAAAGCTTTTGCAAAAAATGCCTGATTAACACAAGCAGTGGGAGAGTCTAAATAATAGGCCATTTAACTTTTAGAAAGCTTGTGCATTTCTGCAAATGATATACAGTAATATATAAGAAACATATTAAAGTGAGTAGTTTTGTGAATCTCTGCCTGACTAATGTATAAGTAGAGCAACTAAGTCAAAATATTAGAAACCTGACCTGCAAATAAATAAGAAATTTGACAACAGCAGTTCTGTGAAATCTTGAGAATGAAGAAATGCTTGTTTCTTACAGAACTGTGCCTTGTGGGAGAGGTCTAGTGTACAAGCATTTGTATATATAAATAGGTGTTAATAAGGGTTGAACTCATGTTGCAGATGTTGACTCATTGGAACAAAAAGCCCATATTTAAAAAAAAAACCAACAACCAACAATAATTTTTATCAACACAACAGTTATCCTTGCGACAACTGCAAGTAGTTTTGGCTACCTTAGAACCCAGCCAACAAAGCTTTGAGGTTCTGGGTTTTGACTTCACAACCTGAATTCCACCCTACAAACCAAGAAAGATGTTTGATATCTGGGAACATGAATTACAAGGTTTCTCTTATAAAAGTGGAGTAAATTCTGTTGAACGTCTGTTTTATGTCATTGTAACTGACACTATATCACAAAATTTTAATGATGGTCTTCCATAGCAAAACTCAGTCCTTTTCTATGTCAAGCATGTGATATACAACTGCAAAACTACTTGTTCCAGTCACTAATGATTCATTTATAGAAAATAATGGAAATTAAGCTTCATAAATATCAGTTGCACCAATTAAAAATACGAAAGTTTCTTTTCTACCTTGTTACCAGCTAAGCATACACCAGGAGTACTCCATCGTCAACACATCTTTCCCAAATATTTTACCTGAATGTTTATGGAAAGTTTCCTAGTGTCTCAAAGACAACCATTTTTGCTGAAGTTACAGTCTCTACTCAATTTCTCCCATAGAGGTTTTAATTGGTTCCGAATTTAGTGGGCTATTGAAAATATTTGTCAAAGGAAAAATACAAATTAATTTTTTCTCTGGATCATAATTTTTTTTATATACCATACAAAGAATTTTTAATCTTATCAATATATACACATAAGAAAAAGTATCGATATCAGTATATTTCATTGTGTCTGTAAGAGGTATCGGGAAACACAAGACAGCAGTCAACACGTAAAAGTAATTATCTGCAAAAAGTTGATCTATGTGATCCTGCTGCGGTGGGGGGATAGTACTGGATGATCTTTCGAGGTCCCTTCTGATCCCTAATATTCTGTGATTCTGTGAAACTTTAGTTTTGCCTTCATAGGAGGTACCAATGCATTAACACCAGAAGAGTTTATGCTGAGAAGAGCAATGTCAAGCAGAGATTACTAACTTATCTCCACAGGGTAAAAAGAGAATTTTAACCTTAGTTTTAGATAATTATTTAACTGGAAATAAAGTCATTTTCAGAAGCTGATCTTCTCAGAACATATTCAAGCTGTAAGTTTCTATGATGCACCTGCTGAAACAAATAGTGGTTATTTATCCATCTGACTGTTAAAAGTTATACTCCTGAGAACAGGAGAAGACAGAGAAATGTGTTGGTTAATATGGATCTCAGTCATAATAAGTAGTAAGTTGGAATGTATAAAATTCATATAGCAGGAAAATAATCAGACCTTGTATGGCATGATAATGCAGGCACTGGAATGGGCTGCCCAGGATGGAGCTTAACTTACCATCCCTGGATGTGTTTAAAAGTCACTTAGATGTAGTGTTGGGGGTTATGGTTTAGGAGTGAACCTCTAGACTAGGGGAGACTGGACTAGATGATCTTTCAAAGTTCCTTCCAATCCTTAATGTTCTGCGATTCTGTGATGGTTTGACTCGATGATCTCAAGGACCTTTTCCAATCTGTATGACTGTATGATTCTACGATGATGGTTACAGAAGTTAATCTTTCTCAGCTTCATCAATCTTATATAATAATTTTCATTTAAAGGTCAGAAATAGATTGAGACTTGCACTGAAAAAGTATGGTCAAGCTAGCTACTCGCCAGCTGAGGATCTGACCTCAAAATGTATATGATCCATGAAGTTTGATGTTTAAATTGGTGGGCAGCATAAGAACATTAAGCAAATGAATATTCTCTGAATTTTACATGAGCTCACTTAAAATGCAACCAGATTGGCTTTCTTTTTATGAAGGAAAAAAAAGTCTTAAAACTTCTAAATACTATTCAGTTTGTCAGAGCTTTATACACTTTTCCTCCTGTCTAAAAAGCCACATGATGTAGTTTGAGTTTGAAGACAATTTAAAGCTTTTTATTCTAGACATACTTACCTTAGACTTTTAAATGGTTATGAGGTTTTCTTGTAAGCTCTACTGTCTTCTAATAATTTCACTTTTTACACCTTTACTTCTAAGCAGAAAAAAAAAAGATTTACTAATCCCTCTCTAGACCAATGTAAGCCATTAATTCACATGCAATTTCACACTTTTCTTTAATATTGTCACTTTAGACAGCTTAGTGAATCTGGAGGCATTGCTTTTCTCTTTTTTTATATTCTCCAAGCACAGTTTTCTTGGAAATACTTCTTTTGTTAAAAACTTCAAATAGTCTGCTGTCAATACTGCTTTGATGATACCAAATACAAGCCATTATTTCATGTTTATTCAAGAACACTGTTAGTTTTGTCTTGTACAGGAAATAATAATGACTCTCGATTAAACTTTCCTGCATGCCAACAGAAATAAGCAAGAGACAAAACTCCTGCATTTTCTCCACAGAAAATCATTTTTTGTAATCTTTTTCTTTAATCTGAATTTAATAGTGTTCTCTTACAAAGTCTCCACTTAAGCCAAAAGTAAAACTTCCTGTTCTGGGAGACAGTCATGCAAATTACAGTTTGAATTTCATCAAATGAGACTTATTTACAATGGATTTATAAATCCTAAATTGACCTGAACTATTTCCCTGTCTATATTGACAGCATGAATCCAGGCAGTAAATCTCAATTAGCTCCACTGAAGCGGAATGATTTTACTGAGATTAACATTCATTATGTGTAAATCTATTCTACATCTAGTTTATTCAATCCAAAACTAAAACTGCTATCACCAAGTAAAAACCTGTGAGAGATTTGAAACTAATTTTTTTTTTTCAAGTTTGTTCATTTAATACAGAATTGTTTCTGCAATAAAATTTAGAGGTTAATTTAATGAGGGAAAAAAAAAAAACCTAAAGCAAAACTAAACAAAACCCAACAAATGTCAAGACTCTTGGAATCATCGAGTCCAACCATCAACCCTACTCTACAAGTTCCACTCTAAACCAGATCCTCCAACACTACACCAAAGCATGTTTTAAACTCAACCAGGGATGGTGACTCACCAACCAACTTGGGCAGCCCATTCCAGTGCCTGACCCCACTCTTTCCGTGAAGTTTTTCCTAATGTCCAATCTAAACCTACTCTGTCAAGGCTTGAAGTCCTTCCCTGTGGTCCTGTCACTAATTACCTGTGAGAAGAGACCAGCACCAATATCTCTGCGCTGTTTTTTCAGACAGTTGTAGAGAGCTAAGATGTCTCCCATTAGCCTCCTCTTCCTCAAACTAAACAGCCCCAGCTCTGTCACTGTGTGCTCAGAAGATTTATTCTCCAGGCCCTTCACCAGATTCGTTGTCCTCCTCTGCAAGTCAGCACTAATGTGGTTGATAGAATCATAGAATCATTAGGGATTGCAAGGTTGTTTATCACCTTGGTCTTCTGAGCTTCTCCCCTGCTGTAGTGAGATATAGATATAGATATATTACAAAGCATTCTCATTTTTGGTTAATTTTAAAAAAATAGTTTTAAATAGATTTCTACTATTTAACAAGAAATTTCCAATTGCTGCTGAATGACTTTAAGCCTAGAAATAAGCCATCGGCAGAAACTGTCATATGTGTCAAACACACTTTTTGTTAACACTGGTCTTATCAGGCCAGAAGACCACTTCACAATTGTAGGACAGACTGTGATGCTTTCAGAGCTTTCATTCAGTTAATAGAAGCCAAAAGTTTGCAGTGAAGAAAATACTGAGAAGGCAACTGTCTTTGAAAGTGTAATAGCTTGGCACACAGAAGAAAGCACTATTTAAACAAGATTCTTAGACATGCACACACAAAAGAAAGTGCATTACTGCTCTCTCACAATGGAAATTCTGTTCCTAGCAGTCATGTTTGTATTAAGTTAGTGTGAAATTGCAAAATCTGTTATTACAGCCTGGATGAACAGCCGCTCTCACAAATACCACAAGGAGACTTTGTAAGAGACTGTCAGTTCTTTGATGGATTGGCATAATAAAAGGATATAAAGGCCATGCCTGACTGAACCAAGTACCTCCATGTCATCTTTTTTCTGCATAACATTTGGGAGACTGTATTTCTGCGGATAAATGATGGAAAGGAAGTCAGACAACACATATCCTGAGACACAGGAGATGTCTCTGCTCAGATGTGAGATACAGCCATTAAGGAAAGTCTCTGCTCAGATGTGAGATACAGCCATTAAGGAAAGTGTTCCAAGGTAGCAATAAATATGACATACTTCAGCTTAAGGGAGACCATTTCTTTGTAATTTAAGTCTCAGATGTCATCCTGGGGCAGGTAGGGGAGAAGGGGCAGAGGAAAAGAGAAAGGATTTATTTTCCCCTTTTATGGCTTTTTTCACAAGTATGCTGTTTACAGGAAGCCAGAACATGCTCTTTAGATGAAAAATCAGGGATTAAGCATCTGTGAATCCAAACCCCCAATTCTAAAGCAAGATGTTTTGACTTGACATTACTTTAATTCTGTTACAGAAATCAAGCTTCCTTGCTGAAGGCCAAAAGACCTACCCACACCGTAATTTTCTTTGAATGTCTTCTCCTCACTCAGTCAGACCTCTTTCTTCCAGTCCTGAAAAAACTACCCAAAGAATAAGTGGAATTTGGCTGGAGTCAGGGAATCCAGAGAACATGTTCCATTTTTAGGGCACATTCATGCTGCATTTCCTACACACTCCGTTACAGTTCCATTTAAATTCAGGGCTTAAACTTTCCTGGAAGTTCAATTACATCTTTCATTAGTGCTTAAGTTTTGCTTCGTCGTTCACTTGGCAATAAATGGCATAAATGTCAGCTTCATAGAAAAACGTAGAATTGTGATGTCAGCACATATTTCTTATGAGTCTCACTGCCTGAGAACTGTGGTCACAATTTATGCCACTGAGGGCATCAGTCTTTCATGTGAAGGTTTGCAAAAGGCAAACCTGTGTTATATATGATTTTCAGCCGCTAACTGATTATGAGGATGATGAGAGATGTGAAGCAGTTGACAGCAACATTTCAGTAACTTTGCATTTCTTAAAGCTGTAGTTCAGCAATTCCCTGATTCTTCCTCTGTGCCCAAATTTTATTTGATGGAACATTTAAAGAACCATCATGAAGATCATTACATTACAATTGTCTGGGATGGTACAGAACTAGCCCAGAGACTTTAAAAAAATAAAATAATATTTTTTTTTTCTCAATGAGAACTATTGTTCATTTTTATGTTCACAAAGTGAAGGAAAATTGGACTAGATGATATTATGAAGTCCCTTCCAATGTTCTGTGATTCTGTGGTTATGTGAAAACTGCCGGGTATATATTATGATCCATTAATTTTTATAAATATGTGAAGGATGGCTGTCAGGAGGATGGAGCCAGACACTTCTCTGTGTCATCTAATGACATGGCAAGGGGCAATGGAACACAGGAGGTTCCACATCAATAAGAGAAGGAACTACTCTTATTGTGACAGAGCACTGGAAGGGGCTGCCCAGGGAGATTTAAAACCTGCCTGAACATGTTCCTGTGTGACTGGATCTAGCAAGGAGATTGGACTAGATGATCTTTCGAGGTCCCTTCCCATCCCTAATGTTCTGTGATTCTGTGATTGTGTGAAAACCTCCAGATATTTATTATGAATCTGAACAGAAGACAACAGATTTTACTTCGGTTCAGCATTTCATTGTTCTTTAGAATATGTGGGTCTTTTTATATATTAGAATTTTGAATTGGATTGCTAGATACACTCAAAAGTATAGATGTGCACTAGAAAAAGAAACTACCTATTCTTCGGCTTTATTTTTTTAACTGAATATGATTTCTGAGTACACTGAGCCAAAGAAGGGATTTAAAAAATGAAAAGGACATTGTAGTACAAAAAAGAAGTCATAGCTGAAAAGTTGCTGCTGCACACACAGACACATTTTTAGTAGTGGAGTTTTAAATATATTCAATGATATATGTGCTGCATTTCAGATTAGACTTTATGCTGAAAACAATAGTGCTAAATAAACACTTCTTGGAGGCTGACACGATGGCGGTCACAACACTGAAGGTGACAGGATGAACCAGTATCCCATTTTAGTCTTATAACAAGGAATGAAAGGAACCTACATCTTTGCAGAGATGTACATCGTGAAGCCTCTAAGCAGAGGCTTCAAGAAGGACACAAAATTGCTGCACAGTGTCCAGCACAGAGCCGTAAAGATGATGAAGGGAGTAGAACACTTCCCTTATGAGGAAAGGCTGAGAGAGCTGGGTCTCTTCAGCTTGGAGAAACAGAGACTGAGGGGTGACCAAGTTGATGTTTATAAATATGTGAAAAGTGTCAAGAGGATGGAGGCAGGCTCTGCTCACTGGCATCTAAAGATAGGACAGGGGCAGTGGATGTTAGCAGGAACAGAGGAGGTTCCACATCAATATGAGAACGAACTTAGAATCATAGAATCATAGAATCATTAGGGATTGGAAAGGACCTCGAAAGATCATTCAGTCCAATCCCTCTGACATAGCAGGGTCACCTAGACCAAGTTGCGCCCTAGATAAGTCTGGCCAGATCCTCATCCAGCCTGGTCTTAAACACCTCCAGGGATGGGGCCTCAACTACCTCCCTGGGTAACCCAGTCCAGGCTCTCACCACTCTCACGCTGAAGAAATTCTTCCTCACATCCAATCTAAATCTACCCAGCTCCAGCTTTGCTCCATTGCCCCTAGTCCTGTCGCTACTCTCTATCCTAAATAGTCCCTCCCCAGCCTTTTTGTAGGTCCCTTTCAGATACTGGAAGGCCACAAGAAGGTCACCTCGGAGCCTCCTCTTCTCCACACTGAACAGCCCCAACTCCCTCGGTCTGTCCTCATAGGAGAGGTGCTCCAGCCCACTGAACATCCTCATGGCCCTCCTCTGCACACGCTCCAGCATGTCCACATCCCTCTTGTAATAAGGGCTCCAGAACTGGACATAGTACTCCAGATGGGGTCTTACCAGAGTGGAGTAGAGGGGGACAATCACCTCCCTCGACCTGCTGGCCACACTTCTAATGCAACCCAGGATCTGGTTTGCCCTCTGAGCTGCAAGTGCGCACTACCGACTCATATTGAGCTTCTCGCCCACAAGCACCCCCAAGTCCCTCTCCTCAGGGCTACTCTCCAGCCAGTCACTGCCCAGCCTGTA
>JAOXOE010031247.1:0-48907 GCA_028565055.1 Phoeniculus purpureus
CCTGTGTGACTTGGTCTAGGTGATCCTGCTGTGTCAGGGGGACTGGACTAGATGATCTTTCGAGGTCCCTTCCAATCCCTAAAATTCTGTGGTTCTGTGATCAAGCCAGAGTAGGATAATGAGAGATAAAACCAAATCTGAGTATCACCTTCTCCCCAGCCTCGCTTCTTCCTGGGTTTAACTTTACTCACAAATCTCCCACCCTGTAGCACAGTGGGACAGGGAATGGGGACCGCTGTCAGTTGGTCACCGGTTGTTTCTGCTACTCTGCCAAGGTACTAACGAGACATCTCAGAACGTAAAACAAGAACCATCCCAGAAAGCAACAGGGAGCTTTTCTGGAGGTATCGCATTGTGAGGCAGTTATGACAGAGTCATGAACAGAAAATTGGGTGGCTTTGCAGGTATTTATGAGGGTATGCGAGATGGAGCTTCACCAAGAAAAATGGTTCACAGAGGAGGATTTCCAGAGGCACCTAAGTCATTTTGCAGAGCATATGCAAAGGCTGCTGGTAAGGCATTCTGAAAGTGCAGGGTGTCATTTCTTGTCCTCCTGATCCACTTTTAAAACAAAGGCTAATTACAATACAAACAAAACCATTTTGCTCTACCAGATAATGCCAAACATCAGTCTCTGACACTCCTAGGTGCTGTAAAATCATTTAGTGGCCTTTGGTGAATCATTTAGACTCTCTACAGCTACGTCTGTCTCACAAGCAAGTTGTGGATACAATTAATCTTTTGCAAGGGTTTTATGAGACAGTAGGAAAGCCAAACTTTAAACTACCAAGCTTTAAAGCCCTTCAAAAGCATCGGTATTTATGGAGTATTGGTATAAAGCAGAACCCAGGAGTAACCAAGAGAGCACATTCCAGCGGGCCGTCTGGTCTGGGAACGCTGCTTGAACACAGGCGTGTCAGCTGCCTTAACCAATCATAGAATCATACGACTCAGGCTGGAAGGAATCTTCACAGGTCATTTGGTCTAACACCCCCTGAAGGAGCAGGGGCATCTCCAACTAGATCAGATTGCTCAGGGTCCTGTCCAATCTGACCTAGAACATTTCCAGGAATAGGGTATCTACCACTTCTCTGGGCACCAGTTCCAGTGTTTCATCATCCTTGCTTCCTTATATTTAGTCTAAATCTACCCTCTTTCATTTTAAAACCATCACCTCTTGCTCTGTCGCAACAGGCCTTGCTAAAGATTGTCCCCATCTTCATTACAGGACCCCTATAAGTACTGAAAGAATGCAGCAGGTCTCCCCAGAGCCTTCTGTTTTCCAGTCTGAAAAGCTCCAATGCTCTCAGCCTTTCTTTAAAGGGGCTGTATTCCAGTGCACTGATCAGTCGTACAGTCCATTAGGGTTAGGGCCTGGAGAATAAATCTTATGAGGAGAGATGAGAGAGTTGGGGCTGTTTAGTTTGAGGAAGAGGATGCTTAGGGGAGACCTCACTGCTCTCTACAACTATCTGAAAGGACACTATAGAGATGTTGGTGCTGGTCTCTTCTCACTGGGAATTAGCAACAGAAGCAGAGGGAAGGGCTTCAAGCTCCAACAGGGGAGGGTTAGATTGGACATCAGGAAGAAATTCTTCATGGAGAGAGTGCTCAGGCACTGGAATGGGCTGCCCAGGGTGGTGGTTGAGTCCCCATCCCTGGATGAATTTAAAAGTCACTTAGATGTGGTGTTGTGGGATCTGGTTCAGGCGTGACCTTGTAGAGTAGGGTTGATGGTTGGACTTGATGATCCCAGGGGTCTTTTCCAACCTGAATGATTCTATGACTCTCTCATTGCCTTTAAGTAATTCTAAGAAAATTGACAATTAAAATACATGAAAACAAGAGTATCCTTCTATATGTTTGGATAAGTTCTGCACCAAGCTGGCAGTACAGCTCCTCTAATTCATAAAAAGATGCGTCTAGATCAGCCTAATTTTTTTAATTATGGCCACCAGTAACCAGTTCCCAGTCTTCCATACCTTAGACACTAGATAGTAAGAGTATTTTGTCTTCAGTTAAAACCAGTATTTTTCTAGGCTTTTTTTTGCTTTGCTTTTACTTTAAACAAGTGCTCTCCCAGAAGAAGATCATTGAAATCAAGGCAGAGAGGTCCATAGTACACCCTGACACATGATTCAACACAAATAAGCTCTATAAGCTGGGTACATTTGCCCAATCATGCTATTTGTAACGCTGAACATTTGCTTCGATGCTGCACTGCTCAAAGAATTTTCTTTCCAGCCAATTTCAGCGCATAAAGAGCATCAGAAGAAGACTGTACTTCCCTCTGATTAAAAGAAATCTGATACTGAAACTGGAACTGATTGAGCCTGTGCCCAGCTGCTCAGAGAACCAATTATTTTACACATTAACCTAAGCTCCCCTCAGCAGTTACTGTAAGCGAAGAACATGTCAGCTCCTGGTTTCAGATGAAGACAAAATACCTCCACTATTGAATTATCACAGGCTCCATCTGCGCTGAAATTTAAAATGGAATCCAAACAAAAATGTGTTTACACAATTTCACATTTCAGACTACACATCTGACCTGAGCTGTTCTTCTATACCCCACAGGTCTTTTTCTCATGGACGTAAGTAAGCTTGAGGAGCAGAACATTTTCTCAGTGATCCAAATTTTTAGTAGGAATTCAGCTATTCGAATTGGAAAATGGCTGCAGTTCCTTTTGCTGTTGTGTGTGTGAGCAATGCCATGTGAAGTTTCAAAATTATCCTCCCTCTCCGCCTTGGTGAGGCTGCATCTTGAATACTGTGACCAGTTCTGGGCTCCCCAGTTCAAGAGGGACAGAGAGCTACTGGAGAGAGCCACTAAGATGATCATGGGGCTGGAGCATCTCACTTATGATGAGAGGCTGGGAGAGCTAGGACTGTTCAGCGAGGGTCAGGAGGATGGGACCAGACTCTCCTTGCTGGTGCCCCACAACAGGACGAGAGGCACTGGGCAAATACCGAAATACAGAAAGTTCAGTTTGAAAAGAAGGAAAAACTCTTTTACTGTGAGGGTAACAGAGGACTAGCACAGGCTGTGGTGTCTCTTTATGTGGAGACATTTAAAACCCACATAGAAATGGTCCTGTGTGATCTGCTGTAGGTGATCCTGCTCTGCAGGGGCGTTGGACTAAATGTCTCCAGAGGTCCCCTCCGGCCCCTGCCATCCTGTGACTCTATGACGTGGTTAGGCTGGCTTATATTCAAAGATTATCACAGAAACCAAAATAATCTCAAATAGATGAATTACTTTGTTGCTAAGAATTCTTCTGGGGATTTCTAATATTAGAGCTGAATTCAAAAGGGAAAAAACCCCCCACAAAAACTGCAATCTAATAGGTAAATGGAACAGCAGCTGTGCAAACTCTTCCCAAAATCCACTAAGCTGCATTGACATTTCTGGCAAAAGACAGAAACTCTTTGTACGTGCTGATTGCCAGTGTGACTACACTGTGTCTTAGGGTTAAATTACTCCTTGCAATCTGCTCACTTCAGTGTGAAGTCTTCAAGGATGTCTGTACAAGACCAGAGCAATGTGCTTCCTATGCCTGCCCCTTGATTTTGGAGAATATATGATAATGGGTTTGCATCTGACTTCTGTTTCATTGAACAGGTTGCATGTTTGAATAGAATACTCTTTCTTTTCTGTCCCTTGTTACTGTCCAGAGCTAGCGTGTTCCTTGTTCCACAGCACTCAACTGCTGAGAGCACACAACGTGTGGGATCTCCGCAGCATTTCAGAATTCCTCGAGTTGGAGGTCAGACACCTTTGCTTAGTGCTACAGGAAAAGAAGGCGTACACAGTCAAACCCAAGTGTCTGCCTCCTCCTTGTTCATCATAGGCATTAGAATGAAAGGCATTATTTCACTTCTGTGTGGCAGGAGGCAGAGATTGCCGAGGTGGAATGCTTCTATGCTGCAGGTGACCTCTGAAAGCCAACCTGACCTGATCAGATAGACTTTCTTTGGGTAATGAAGAATCCCCACAACAAAGCAGAGTGCAGAGACTAAATGGTGGCAAGCAAACTCCCGTCAGAAGCAGCAGCCTGGCTTTATCCCTACAAATGAAAAGATTGCATTGCTTATTGTTTGAGGTAGGGTGCAGCCACAGCCACTCAGGCTGGAACTAAACTGGGTATCTCTACCATACAATGTAGTTTAGATGCAGCCACTGATGACTGAGGATGAAAGGGACCTCTGTCAGATGTATTTGAGACATAGTGTTTGCTGAATAATTCAGAGTACTGTGAGCATAACCAGGGAAATTCTGCCTTGGGGCTTATCAGCACCAACACTCCTTTAAAAATACAACCTGAATAAATTAATGCCTGCTCACAAGGGTAAGCAACCGGCTGCCAGGAAAGAGCCAAGAGTCCAAAGGGAGCCAGTGGTGAACCGGCAGACACCTGAAGTTTGCCTTATGGCCCAAGCAGCATATTTATACATGGACACCAAGAAACCAAAGATTCTATAGAGAAGTTTGCAACTGATTTACAACTGACAAGCACACCTTGGAATTTTGATGGCTTAAGGGGAGAAAGAAAAAGCACAACATTGTCAGATCGCGGGAAAACCAACGCTTACTCTTTGGCCAAGTAATTCGAGTCATATTGCCCATGCAATGTATGAAGCCTGAACAGTGGTGACTGCTGTTCTGTGGAAGTAAGAAAGAATTTGACTCCAAGTATGTTGTAAAAATAGACATACCCCCAACAAACTAACAACAAAATCCCCTAAAAACTAAGGGAAGGAAAGCACCGAGAGCTCAGTTTGAAAGATGTGCTGTAGCAAACACAAGACCAAGACACAAACCAAGACACAAGGCAGTTGACTGCTTCACTTCAGAGAAGTCTGCACATGTCAGTGGAGCAGAAAATTCCCAGCAGCGACAGTCTGTACTGCAAACAACAAGACTTCTTTGGTGCCCTATTATCAATGGAATGGGCTACCCAGAGTGGTGGTTGGGTCACCATCCCTGGATGAGTTTAAAAGATGCTTAGATGTAGTGTTGGGGGAATCTGGTTTAGGGGTGAACTTTTAGAGGGTTGATGGTTGGACTCGATGATCCCAAGGGTCTTTTCCAACTTGAATGATTCTACGATTCTATCAGGCATATACTGAAGCACTTTGCTTTGGTAGCTCAGGGCAAAGGATTTCATACCAGCCAAAACGCTTGCTGAGTGAAAGAAGTATTGTAAATGCAAGGTGACAACTGGAAAAGGTACCCGGCAATGCCTGAGTTCTCACGGGATGCATATACATCCTTTAACACTGGCAAATCCCCAGGCTCTGACAAGGTGAAGCACTTCTCCTAAGGCACAGGCCAATCAAGCCACTGTCGTATCTCTCAGTGATAAACTTTCTGTTCTGTCAAACTTTTCTTTTTCTTTCTTTTTTCTGGATTCCCCACGTGTTTTTTGATTGTTTTAATCATAATGTGCATTTGATTCTCAGTTATTCCTGCAAATGTCATCCATAAAATACATAGCCAGAGAATCTGACAGCATAAGCATCTATGACATTTGGTCTCAGACAAAGGACATCCTTTGACGGTACCCTTTGTGCTTTACAATACACACGGATTGTATGTGAAGGAGACAGCATGAAACCCACAGGTTTGAAAGGTGATTTACACTCCCCATATGAAGAAATTGCAATAAAAATAGGAGATTTATGATACGATTTACTCCTTCATTAAGCAGCAGACACTGTAAGTGTCAGACAATGGCTGTAAGGACTTCAGGTTCTGCTTGGTGTCTCATTAAAAACTGATAAAAGAAACAGCAGTCTGACTCAAGCTAAACCTGCTCCCTCTCCAAACGAGGTATGCTGTCATATTTTCCACAGATGAGGATGTATTTCTATTGGGATGCAAAGGCAACCACTGAACATTTCACCAAAAAGTTAAGACTATCACACAGTGAAAGACCTGTTAAGCCAACTGTGCATCATACGCAGCCAAGTACAATGCTTTGTATTTTCTTCACCCAACAAACCTTCTCTTTCTAGAGAAAGGTGGGACACCCGACACATCTGTTGGGGCAGATTCAATGAGGTATGCATTGTCCTCTGCCACCGTCTACACCGCTGACTCCCGCAGCCTGTATTCTGTCTAATTTCTGATTCACAGATGACCTTGCAGGCAATCTGCTTTTATTACTATCTGTCAGATAGCGGGGCTGATGTATAACTCTGTTGCTATAAACAGGCTATTTCCTCAGCAGGTATCTGAATTTTATCAAACGTATCATTTATCAAAGGAAGCTCTTTGTATAGGCACAGCTTTTCCCGCAGTCTGTACTTGAAAGTGACAATCGCCATTACAAATTTTTTTTCCTGAAAATATCATTTTGTATAAATTCCTACAGAAAGCCACATTTTCATATGAACACACTCGGGCTGCATTTCTATATCGCAAATGTATGCATGCAAAAGAGGCATTTGCACCAGCAAAAGAGATACGGGACTGCACAGTTTCACAGGGCTGCGGCATAACGGAGTCTCACTCTCCACATGTAAACACCCAGTCTTACACATCCTAAACACAATGCAGCTTATGCCAACTTTAAAATCTGTGACATTTCCTGTGAACATCTTGTGCAACAACAGAGAAGGATGAGATATGGAGTTCTCAGAAGTTTGTGTTTTAGATTGAGAGGGCTTTGAAAAGTTATGCACATCCTATCGGTGACACTTCAGCTGTTGGCATATACACAGAATCACAGAACCATTCGGGTTGAAAAAGACCCTTGGGATCATAGAGTCCAACCATCAACCCTACTCTACAAGGTCACGCCTGAACCACATCCCCCAACACCACATCTAAGCATCTTTTAAACTCATCCAGGGATGGAGACTCAACCACGACCCTGGGCAGCCCATTCCAGAGCCTGACCACTCTCTTCAGGAAGAATTTCTTCCAGATGGCCAGTCTAACCCTCCCATGTTGAAGCTTGAAGCCCTACCTTCTGGTTCAGTCACCAGTTCCCTGTGAGAAGAGACCAGCACCATCTCTGCAGTGTCCTTTCAGATAGTTGTAGAGAGCAATGAGGTCTCCCCTCAGCGTCCTGTTCCTCAAACTAAATGCCCCCAACTCTCTCCATCTCTCCTCAGATTTGTTCTCCAGACCCTTCCCCAGCTTCGTTGCCCTCCTCTGCCCTTGCTCCAGCCCCTCGATGTCTCCCTTGTACTGAGGTGCCCAAAACCGGACCCAGTACTCAAGGTGTACAATGCCTCCACGTGGCTGCTGGGAATGTCTGGGAACTTAAACATGACACACAGCTGAGTTCCTAACAGTCCAAACACCAATCTAATTGCCACCATTTCACTATGGCCAGTACATTCGCTTTCTTTATGGTGTGCAGTGAGGCAGGAACCAGTGAGAACAGTGTATTTGTTAACAAGTGATTCTGCTTGTTCACGTAATGGAGAATTTGAGAGAGACTATAGGAAGATTTGCTAACTATCCTCTAAAGGATGAAACAACTATGAGGAAAGGCTGAGGGAGCTGGGTCTCTTGAGCTTCGAGAACTGAAGATTGAGGGGTGACCCCATTAATGTTGATAAATATGTGAAGGGTGGGTGTCTGGAGGATGAAGCCAGGCTCTTCTCAATGACATCTAGCGATAGGACAAGGGGCAATGGGTGTCAGCTGGAACAGAGGAGGTTCCACATCAATCTGAGGAGGACCTTCTTCGCAGTGAGGGTGACAGAGCACTGGAAGGGGCTGCCCAGGGCGGTTGTGGAATCTCCTTCTCAGGAGATGTTTAAAACCCGCCTGGATATGTTCCTGTGTGACTGGATCCAGGGGATCCTACTGTGGCGGAGGGCTTGGACTCAATGATTTTTCAAGGTCCCTTCCAACCCCTAATGTTCTGTGATTCTGTGATCACAGTGGAACTGCTGAACCCCTGACTGAGGCAGAGTACTTGGTAAAGCAGGAGAATGTACCTAGCGAAGAAGCCCCAGTGAAAACACAGTGTTTCAGCCAAACTACATCTGAGCCATGCTGAACCACAAAGATGCTTCTTATTCCTGGAAATTTCCAGTGGCAGACACTGTCTACTGGTTTATCTCATGTGGATATGCCTGCCTGCTAAGATATAGAATCGCAGAATGCTTTATCTTGGGAGAAACCTTTAAAGGTCATCCAGTCCAAACCAAATCAGCTTTCCGGCCCCGCAGTGCTCGCTGTGTGTCTTTTAATGGCAACAGAGGCCTGAGTCTCCTTAAACTTTTTAGTGTCTCAGACTCTCCCCAGGCAGATTATTGCCACACAAATGCTAAGGAGCTACCGAGATCTCCCAGTGCTGCTGGCCTGAAGCCTTTAATCGCAGAGTTACTTGGCTGAAGCTGTGGATGCCCCTCACAGGGCGATTACAGGTCTTCTGAATGCCAAATGCAATCTCCACAACATCCTTCTGTTGCAGCAGAAGAAAACATAACAGAATTAGTAATACAGTCATATTCAGTCAGGTGGTGCTCCTTGATACAGCAAATCTATATATTATATATGCAAAACTCAATGGTGACAGATTGCATCTGCAGGCAACAAAACAGCTCTTTCAAGAAAATCAAAGCTACTCTCCTCAAAAATAAATAATTGTGGTAACAGGTCTCGGTAAGATGCTGGGGCCACATGCTGTGCTGCCTTGATTTTTGGATAAATAAACCTGCACTGCTGCTATTGGATGAATAAACCTCTGGGACGTGTGACAGCGTACAACTAGAACATGATGACTCAACATTCAGGCATTTCTAATCAACGCTTTGAAAATTACAATACTTAATTAATACTTGGTAACCATTATCTAACTGAACCTTACAGCACTACTCACTACTATTTATACTTGACAGATACTGACCCTGCATTATATAAGCACTTGCAGCCACCCATGGGGCTGCTTCATGTTATGGTGACACCGATCTCAGAGCAAGATGTGACTGAAAAGGGAGGTCCCGCTCCCATCTCTGCAGGCTCCTGTTCCCTGGCCTACACTAGATTTAGCAGTCATGTAACCAAACCCTTCTGTAGATATCTGTGGATACCACCTCTCAGGGAGACTGAACTCACTGCACATACAATGCGGATAGCTCTGTCCTCCGCAGGAAATCCAGCATCTTAGACTTGTTCATGTGTGTGGCATAAGGAATGGGTAGCTTTGCATCTGGAGTCTCACCAGCCCTTTGGATGGCCCCTTTCCCTACAAAATGCTCCGCTAGAAAGCAGTTGTCTTGTACATAAGGTATCAAATGTCTGTAGGCTGACAGCAAATCCATGGCTCTTGGTTAAAGGGTTCCTTTCTGCCACACTGTCTTTAAGATTTGTGAGTTATTAAGATAAGATGGTTAACCTGCTGTGGCTAACTGTGCTGTTCCAGAAGGATGGGTGTCAGGAGGATGGAGCCAGGCTCTTCACAGTGTCATCTAGTGACAGGACAAAGGGCAATGGGTGTAAGCTAGAACATAGAAGGTTCCATATAAATATCAGAAGGAACTTCTTCACAGTGAGGGTGACAAGCACTGGAACAGGCTGCCCAGGGGTGTTCTGGAGTCTCTTTCTCTGGAGACATTTAAAACCCACCTGGATCTGTTCCTGTGTGACTTGGTCTAGGTGATCCTGCTGTGGCAGGGGGACTGGATTAGATGATCTTTCAAGGTACCTTCCAATCCCTAATGTTCTGTGTGATTCTGTGATTCCACAGTATTTAGCGTTCACATTTGCCAACAGCCTCTGGCTTTGATGGAACGTGTCTGGACTTTTCTGTTACCTTTGCAGAGGAGGTATTTTGTGACATATTTTATTCACCAAGGAATTCACTTGGTTTTCATTTTGCCATGAGGCAATAATGTATTCATATAGGCATTAGATTTCACTAAAAGCAGAGCAACAGTCTGTGCCACAAAATGTAGCTCAGAAGGATGTTTTAATAATTGCATATTGCATGGTAAGGATGTCATGATCATCCCAACAGCTCAGGTTATTCTTAGCTCTGAGGTCATAAGCACACTCAGTGACTCAACCAACCATCATAACGCTTAACCACTTGGTTTTCATTCCTATACTCTATCACTTGGAATAGGTTAATTAAATAAGGAGTATGCATGCTTGATTATCTGCTATAACGAACGCTATCTCCAGGCTCCTGTGCTAGAGGTACCTTATCCTCCCTCCAACCATACAGCTGCAGCTATCAGGTTTTGGTTTTCTCAGGGCTCTAGATTTTGAGTTTTCTGTGGCTGTTTTGGAGAAGCTGCCTCATCTACAAGTGATTGCTATGAGCTGGCTGCTAGGCAAAATATTCCCAGACTGTTCCCTCATCCCAAGCGTTGGGTGCTGCCCTTCTTGCCTCCCATCCACAATGCCTTAAAACCTGCTCAAATCTTTGATCTCTGAGCTCATGGGAGCCCCTCCATGATCCTGCTAATCCGCAGTTGCTCGTGCTTTATACATTCCTATGTCTTCATGTGCCTGCAGACACACGTCTCCAGCTTTTCAGATGACTATTCCAGCTCTTTCACATTTGCTTCTGTGCTATTCAGGACAACTGCTTCTCTTGTCATCCCTATCTTTTTCCTACTCCATCACATACCCCTTGAGCCTGCCATATTCCCTGCCTCGTCCATTTCTCCTTTATTTTCTTTTTTCTGCAGCATCTGACACCTCCAAACCTACTTTATTCCATTCTCCACACTCCTCTTTCCAGATAAGGTCTCACTTTAGCCCTTTCCATACCTTTGTCTTGGCATCTTGAGTTCATTTGTTTCAGAGCTGTGGCTGGGCTCCTCGGTGAACATCCCTTCTGCAGAAGATCTCATGACCCATGCTAAAAAAAGATCAGGGAGTTTGCATCAGTGCCCGTAAGAAAAGTAAAACATTGCTGGCACAGATCACAAAGGCAAAGCACTAACTTCCAAAGGTATAAAAGCTACGCAAGTCAGCTCTTTCTTCAAGGTTATTTTTTTTCTGGATATTATTTTAAAAAGTTAATTTAGGTATAATTCCAGTGCAATATCCCTTACAAAGACAATTTACATAATTGTTAGCAACAGTAGTCTCTGAACTTGGTAAGGTTCTCAGAAGGATGCCCTCGATCAGCACAGTTTACACTGCAATGCAATGACTCAGCAATTGCTTTTTCACTTTTCCTTTAGAGCACAGTGATTTCTGGAGCTGGACTTTACATCTTCGAGGAGCAAACAGAAAGCTGCTTAGCAGAGTTAAAAGTTACCCGAGTAGATTAACATCTGAAAAAGTGTATAGAGTGGGCTCATGTTCAAGTTAACTCTGAATTTTTCAGTTTCATGTTTTGCTGTTTGACAGCTGCAGTGTCTCACAGCTGTCCCTATAGAGTTTATGGGTCTTTGTTACCCTTAACAGTATTGGTTGGCACCCAGGACTCCAGTTCACATTCAGCACCTGTTACGCATCAGATATTTGCAGGGATTAATTAGGCTCTGTCTCTGTGCTACCCAGATGCTGAGTTACAGGTATTAGTCAACTGCAGAGCACGAGGGTGCTTGTATTGAAAAAACAGAGAGCCAAGGCGAGGGCTTTGCCAGCACACCCAGCCTATGAGCCCAGTGAGCTGGCCAGAAGGATTTTACTCAACTCAGAAAGCACAGTTTAGATCCAGGTTTGCTTCCTGCCAATGGTGGTTTTAATGCGATTTTCTGACTTTTCTCGTAACCTAGTTCGCGAGATAATATTCAGTCCCTGAAACTTCAGAATGCTCTTTCTCAAGCTGGAAACAGGTTCTTGTATGGAAGCATAAGGTCCACCTACACAATCTGAGTGCCAGAGATCAAACTGGGTCAGCTGGAGTTGGTGGGACTTCATAAGATCTCAGGTCTGTAAGTTTGGTTGGGAGAGACCTTCATGATCACCAAGCCCAACCGTTCCACAGCCCTGCCAGGTCACCCCCACACCAGGCCCCTCAGCACCACGTATGTTAGGTGTGTGCCGGGCCCTGGACAGCCTGTTCCCGTCTCTGGACACCCTTCCAGGCTACCTACCCCGGCGCAACCTGAGCTTGTTCACTCATAAAACTGTCAACAAGACAACATCTGCATTTCCTTTTATTCCTCCAAATCAGCTATAGTGATAACAGCTTTGTCTACCATCATGTCCAAAACTGACTAGGAAAAGTGATTACAGAGGCATCATTTAAATGACTGTTTCAGGCAACAGATAGCCTATAATTTCTAAGAACAGGTTGCCCTCAGATATCCCAGTCTTTGAAGAAATGGATTTGAAATAAAAAATAGACTGATTAATGAATGTGTAATCTGGCTTGAGAAGGGAAGTGGGAAGAAGAAATCACAATCAACCCAAAAAGGAGTCAAACTGCCTAGAATAAAATGATTTTGAATTATAGACTCAAGCTGGTAAACATACTGAAAAGGGCAGAGAGCAGAGCTCTACCTGTCATGAGAAGACAATTTGATGGGTGAGGAAAAGATTGGAAGCTAGATTAGTCCACTTAAGTATCACGTACTTCAGGGGTTTAAAAATACAAGTATGACCCTAACAACATAAATCTTAGACAAGACATATCAGCATACAGTATTATCCTAAGAGGAGTTTCATAGGATTCAAAGGCAGTTCATTTCATTGGGGAGGCAGCATTCACAGCAGCACTTCAGCTCCCTGCTGCTCCTATTGGGTGGAAAATTGAAGAGGAGTGATTATTATGGTGTTGCCATTTATATCTCCGCAGTAAGGCTCGCCCTGTAAAACTAGTATTTTAAAGAGTTTTATTAGCACAATGTCAGATTTTTTTGGGGTTCAATTTTGTTCATACAACCTCAGTAGGTAAGGCTACTTGGGACCGTGAAAGAAATCCTCCTTTACAAGTCTGGAAGATGTAAAAATAGAGTTGATTTTAGGCTATGGATGTAAATATTAAATAATTGGACTTTTACAGTGTTTGGAGATTGCCATATTACTTTAAATCAATATTAACTTCATAAATGAATTTGTATAATGTTTAAGTTACTAGCGTGGCACAAATCAATGTTGACATAAATTAAGCTGACAAATATTTATATTACTGTTCTGCTCTGAATTCCAGCATTACCTAATCCATACATAAGGTTGTCATTTGTGCCAAGTGGCTAAAACACAGGTCCTAAAAGTGGTTTAGGTCTCTGTCCTAAACCACTTTACTACATACACCATAAAGTATTTACAGAGTAGTTTATAATTAATCTGCTTATTAGTTGGCTTGAGCCGGTATAGTAATTTTAATACCAGTACGGGTTCTCTAGTTACTACCAGATCACAATACAGGCAGCTCTGCCACAGAAACTTGCTCTTACGCAGCATCATGTCAAAGCCAAGATTGAAACACCTGTCTCCTCGCAAAGGAAACCAAAGCAACAAAGCAATAAAACAAAACAAAAAAAACTCCAGGGATTTTTCAATGTCACTTCCACTCAAATGCAATTAAAAGCAGCTATTTAGGAAACAACCCAGAAATATGTCACAGGAACCTCTGCATTAAAAACAGCAGTAGCTTCTTTTTTCAGTCATTCATTTCATTTTCAGGTCTAGTTTCGCTAAAATCCCCCCAAAAGACACCTTTCTGAGCACCATGACGCTAATTAAGTTCTAAAATACAATTTTTCACAGAAAAAGAGATTCACAGTTGTTGGCCATTTAAAACCACTACCAAATCCCGAATGTGATCAATTTAAAGTAATGACAAAAGTATCTGCCGGAATTAGGGACTAGAAGCAAAATATATTCAGATTGTGTCGAGTAAGGAGGAAAGACATAAATTCCATGATTTATTTGCTTTGTAGCAGTACCTATGAGCACCACAACAGTCCTTGCCCCAAGCACTGAACAATTACAAAGCTATTAATGCAAAATTAATCTAGTAGATGACACAAGTCAGACCCACGTGGGGTGGAAGGGAGAGCATATTGGATCATAGCACATCTCTTAAATTACTGTTAAAACAGGTCTCAAAGCATCCTCTGAACCACAAGAAAAAGCAACGTTTCCCCCCCAAATTCCCCTTGGACACAGCCCTGGGAAGTGCTCAAGATTAAAGCGTGGGACTTGATCTATTCAGTGCTTTCCTAAGGACACTACTGCGTTGCTGTGTGCTTCCAATGAGACTGATTAGCATTTCATAGTTTTTAAGCCACATACATCTTCATTTATTAAACAACTACCACCCACATTCCCAACTCTTGATGTTCCCTTTGATCTTTATATTCCCGATCATTTCTTTTCTCAAAACAGCTTTTCATAACTTTTTTTACTCTGCTAAGAAAAGACATTCTTCCTCTTCAAATCTTCTTCGGGCCATCTTTAGCCACGCTTCTCAACCAGACCCATGTATTCTTAGCAACGTATCAGTTGTTCACTGGCAAGTCTGACAGCCTGTGAATTTACTGGGTGCATAGTCCTGCTCTACGACTGGCAGAAAGATGTGGAAGACCTCCATTTGTACAATTTAATACATGGCATGTCCAATTCCGCGTTCAATAACAAGCAGTGATTTCTAACAGTGAGTGAGGGAAAGATGTCAAAACCTAGGACTGCGCTTTTGGGCATGGCGGGGAGCATTAGGCATTTTGCTCCAGTGTTGTACCTGTGTCAGGGATCATTTGCATCTGGGTGAACAAGCAAAGTCATTGAAGAGTCACCTTAATCAGCTGGATGTAGTCCTGAGGGTAGCTGTGAATTCACTGAAACATCTTCTATGGACTCCCACTGCTACTACTAAAGAGTTGCACTGCTGGCAGTGCCCAGCTGATGCTGCGTGCCAACAGACATGCTTGCTCTCTGCCAAGGGTGAACCGTTTAGCTTCTGTCTGTGAAAATTCCTTGGACCGCCACTTCTGCAAAGATGCCTTTTCTTGTTACTTTTCGTTTACTGCAAGACCACCTAATATGTTTTTCGTGATGAAGAGTTGAAACTGTTGTATTGGGATAAACAACAGGTTGACTTTGTGTATCTTAGCCATCATTTTTTCCCTTTCAGTCTCCATCATATTTAACTGGGAGTATCCATCTCCACCACGAACTGTCAGACACACTCATCCATGATGTTCTCACTGTCTGTAAGGTTAGGTTCCTTTTTCTTGCCTTATTTTCTGAGGGACTGTGTCTTTCTTGTATTGCTTCTCTCTTATTGTAGTCAAGTTGCTTATCCAGCAAGCTGCTTTAAACTATTTAAATTTATGTGCATAATGGACAGCAATCACAGCACTTTTTTCGAGGGCAATGTTAAAAAACACAAGGAAGCAAACTCCCTCACCTTAATCTCCCACTGTTCACCTGGGGCAATAAATTCCAACTGTTCACAATATTTTTGAACTAAGTGCAGAAGCGCAATCTAATGCAAGACATCGACTGGAATATTGAGTTATCAGTCTGTTTAAAATCAATACCTACTTCAGGGATGTTAAAAAGAAATCAGCAAAACCCTTTATGATTAGAAGCATCGTTTAACGTGAACATTTGCCTGATATTTTCTTGGTTCGTATTCTTTACAGTACCAGCTTCAGAAAAACATCTTTTGCTCAGGGTACTTTCCTCAGATGTCTGGAAAACTCAAGCCAAGACTTTGCTGACTTGAGCAGATATTTTCTGGAAAAATCTTCTGTAATAATTTGATTTTGACTCTGAAATTCATGGAAATGCAGTTGTGCAAAGGTGCAACAAACAAACAAGTAACCAACCTCTAGATTGCCGCTGTATGAAATTGCTGTATTAGTTACCACCTTCAGTCTTTTTTCAGGGTAATTGAAGGACTATCAGATTAGAAAGCTGGCTTCTCTTATTCTGTGTATTACCAAGTGTAATTAATATTGGAAAAGAAAAGTAAGAGCCTGCTTCCTTCCCTCCCATGTCCTTGGACAAGATAATAATAATCTTTGACAAAGGTAATCAAAGGAGCAGTTCGCAAATGAATGTATTCTCTATAGGAAAGCAGAAGCTACAGATGTGGTGTCACTCACAGTAGTACAATATGTGCAGCATTTCTGCACCCTGTAATGTAGTGGTAAACCCTGGAGATACAGTTTATGGAGAAAAACAAAGTGTCTCACTTTAAGCATCAACTAAACTGGCCAGCAAAATGATGACACTTTGGACCAGAAAATGGAATAAAGGAATTGGGGTTGAATGAGATGGTTCAGTCAGCTTGCGCTTGGGAATAAGGCTGCCTGCTCTCCTAGCTGAAGGATAAGCAATAAAACAAAGAAGTGTAATGGAGCTTTGCCAAAACACATCTCTCTAAATGGCAACCTGAAAGCTCACTTCACATGAAAATCAATACATCACTGTTCAAGATGAAATACAGTCAATTACCAAACAAATAGAGGCACTTTTTTTTGAACATGGAGGATTGTGTTTATGGAAAACAAAAGGGGAAATAATCTTGCAATAATATCATATTCTAAGACTGGAGAACGCTTAACCTTTGAAAAAATAATTACTGAACAGGCCAAGCCACTGATTAGCATATTTTTCACTTGGCGAGCAGGAGCACATAATCAGGCACGAAGGAAACAGCCGCATTTTAAACAATAAAAGCTGAAGAATGCTTGGGGTCGGTACAAACTCTGTGGCTGAAGATATATTTAACTTGATAGCCTTCATCTGTTTGTGGGGCCCAGACAAGAAAAGATTCTTCTTTATTCACCAGAAGCATTTCTCTGCTTCTTCAGAAAACCACCTCCTATACGTACATTCATAAATGCGACCTGCCTCACATTAATTGCGTTGTTTACCCTATTAGCCCTGTCGGGAGGCTGTTCAGACTATTTTTACTTGTGGAAATACTTTTCTAATTCCCTGCCTAAGTTTGTTTGCGACTGATTTCTTGCATGACTTGCCTGCCACCATGAAAAGCTTCTGCAAGAGCCTGCCTGATACCTTTGTCTTTAAGAATTAGATCCCCTATTAGACAGCTCACTGCCAGACTGAAGTCCTTTTCAGTAAGAAATTCAGAAGTGCTCCAGATGAACCCTGTGCAGGGATTTGTACAGTGCCTCTGTCAATAAAAATATTACCCAGTCTACTGCATACGTGTCTCTTTTCATAGTTCCATCCCATAAGATATGGTCCTGCTATGATCAGCTTGTTATGTTGCAGTCACTCAAAGAGCCCCTGTTCACAGCAAAAACCTCCCAGTACTATTTGCATGGCCTGTGGCTTTCAATCTCTCTCCAATAAGACAATCTTAAATGTTATCCACCTCTTCCTCTACAATAATCCATGTCCCCTTCACTGTTGCTGTCAATCCCTCTCCAGGCCTGGGGCAACAAGCAAGAAACAGATCATGTCAGGAGATGGGCAGGGGAGGAACACATGCTTGAATCAGTCCAGATGAAGGAGGACAACACCAACTGAGAATAAAGGAGAAGAGAATGGATCACAGAACAAAGCCCTAGAACAGACGGCCCGGAGAGGCTGTGGAGTCTCCTTCTTTGGAGACATTCAAACCCTACCTGGATGCAGACCTATGCAACAAGTTTCAGGCAGCCCTGCTTTGGTGGTGGGGTTGGACTAGATGATCTCTAGAGTTCTATTCCAATTCCAACAGTTCTGTGATCCTAAAATGCACAGTGAGTTCTCTGCTGAGAAATTACGTTGTTCTCAGAGATAAAGGGTTGCACAGATTTTTCTGGAGCAGATTGACATGAGTACTTGCTTCATTGCTGGAAACACAAATATGTGGGTGCTTTCTGGCCACGTGAATATGCCTGGCCCAGCTCTTTAGTACACATTTACTTCCTTAACTTATCCCAGGATTGTGTCAGCCAGCGTCTGGCTTTGTTCGTGGATAGTGCCTCACAGTACACACTCCTCTCCTGAAAAACCACCGCGGCCACAAGGGTAGGAATCTGCTGTAACTCCACACAAACCCCCACTTTTCATTGTCCTTCTCTGTTAGCGTAAGGTAAGACCCAGAGATAGATGCTTCTCACAGTCCTCTGATGACACATGCTCACTTCTCCCTGACTCCAGATATTTCTGATAAATACACTTTGGTTTTGTTTCTAATAGGAAAATCTAACTCCTTTTAAGGCTTTGAAGGCAGAGGTGAATTGTGTCAAGCTTTATTGTGATTTATAGACGAGACTATTCAGTTTTATCACTGTCTGGTTAGATGGTGCTGCAGTACGTGACAGCCTGGTTTGAAATTTTCCCTCACTCTTCCCTCAGCCAAGTGTTTTTTTTTCCTTGTAGGCTGCAGGTGTGAGAGACAGAAAAATTACTGGGAGCTTGACACTAAAAAAATAATGTTCTATTATAGTGACATCATTAACTACTTCTATCTGCCTGTTATGAAACTCCAAAATGCATTTGGACAAAGACGTCTGATATCATCCAGGGCATGTGGAAAGTCTGGGATAATGAGGAACTGCAATATGAAAATACACAAAAGAGATTTCACCTTTCTCTGGAGTTAATTATCTCTGACAGAGTACGCAATCTCAGAAATGGTTTTGCTGTTGTATGCAAGGATTTAATGTCTCCTTAAAGAGGCAGGTTTGAAAAGAAAAATAACTTAACAAGAATGATTATCAGCAGTGACTTTCTCTGTGAAGTTTCTTTTAAGGCATTTATTTTGAATTATCTGAGAATGATTAGAGCACCAGTGAGTGTCACAGGTCCGTGGGGGACACACTTGGTATTGCGAGGTCTGTGCCTTTCTTATAAAGATAATCATACTGGAAAAGTTTCTACACACAGCCCTTGCAAAGATGACATTTGCCTTATGTCTGTTTCTAGCCAATGCAGAAGTCTGGTTATGCTTCTTGGAATAGAAGGCAGTAAAATAAGCCTGTAATGGGATTATCCAGCTTCCTAATTAATGGCTGACCAGTTTGTTTGGTAGTGACTACCTTAAGCCGAAACAAATAGTGCCCTAAATGTTTTTAAACTGACACCTTTGCTTTTTGGTACATTCATCCACTCGTATTTCTGCACGTTACACAAGGTAACCAAATTCTGCCCAAAAACCTTTATCAGAAATTATTTACCATCTCCTGATCAGACACATTAAGCAATGGAATAATGTTGTTACTGACCGATGTTAGAGCAGCCTTGCTTAGGATGGTTCATTCATTCTTCTCACCTTGGTTTTATTCCTTCCTGTGTTCACTCTCCTCTCTATCTTCCCGTAACAAACAGTGGCACATCCCTGAATCAAATATTTCCTGCTCTATCAGGCCCTTGTTTTTCTCATTTTACCATTCTTTTATCTTTTTATTTTGTCTCTGCAGTGTTATTTAGCTTGCTTCGCTGTCCTTTTTCATCCCATTTGTTCTTTCAGAAGTTTATCTCAGAATTCTTATTGTCTTTTTCACAACTTATCAATCTTCCCTTTGCTTTCTCTTATTCACATCTGTCGACACTCATGAGTCCCCTGGTATTTTCACAAAGAATTCATACATGAGTTTCAGAAATGCTACAGCCAGAACACCCCCGATGGAGCATCCCTCTGCTGGGTGGGGTGGAGGTCCTAGCAAACAGGTTAAGGTATTTGTCTGATACCACACCATCCTACAGCAACCTGTTCTCACTTGCAAATCACAGCTGTATGTTATATTTTACTTGACACACTCATGCACTCCTGAGATAAACCACTGCAGATGCATGTCACAGTTTAAACTGGGTGCCCCTATGAACTCCTGCCTACGCCTCTTTGCAGCATTGCTCGTTGCAAAGGCAAACCAGGTGGAATTGCACAGTCAGCAGGCAGGAAGCCACGGCAGATGGCCTATGCATCTCCTTGGAGATGAATGTGCAACCTGAGAATAAAAATATGAATCACAAGAAAAAAAGCATCCATCTTGTATACAGTGCACTGAAATTTTCAGGCTAATAAAGATCTGTATTTCAGGCCGTATTCTCATTCTTCCTGTAATTTAATTTTTGTGGTTAGAAACAACTGAATCAGCACGGAACAATGATTTTAACTCTCTTCACATCACACAGCTGATTTTGTGCTCCTTTCTACTTAAGTACTAGCCTGCTCATTGGCCATATTACAGCAGCCTCTGTAAGAGGCTAAAGTGCTGTTCAACTTACAACATGATCTTTGTTTGCACAGTGTTTATTTTTACCGTTGCTTTATTTTCTTTCTGCCTTTGTTTACACTCCCTGAGCTTGCACAGACACATCATTGAGATGTGCTGTGACAGTCAGCTTTCTCTGTTCTGTCCATTTTTTGTGCTGGGTTTTTTTCCTAGAGCAATTACAGTAGCTTGTGCCTGGAACTTGCCATCAGTGACATTAGGTTATTTGTCCATGCTCTGATATGACAGGAGGCATAGCTGTTTTTCTCTAGAGCAGACTGGTGACCCTTCCTATCATTTATTTATGCATGAACTGTTGAAGAATAATGATAAAGACCCAACAGGACAGTTTCTGAGTAAGGCCAGGATTTTAATTCCAGTTCTGTGCATAGAGTCACCTGCATAATTTTTCCCTGTTAGACCCATACACAGGTCATTAGGGGCTGGAAGAGACCTCCAGAGGTCATCAAGTCCAAACCCCCTGCTCAAGCAGGATGATAAAATCCAAGACAGGTTACACAGAAATGCATCCAGATGGGTCTTAAATGTCCTCAGAGAAGTAGCCTCCACAATCTCCCAGGGCAGCCCGTTTCAGTGCTCTGTAACCCTGACAGTAAGGAATTTTTTTCTCATATCGAGATGGAACTTCTTGTGCTCCAGCGTACACCCATTACCCTTTTTCCTATCACAAGGCACAAGTGAAAAGAGATTGTCTCTTTCTTCTTGACACTCAGTCTTCATGCATTTATTTAGAGTTATCCTCTCCAAGCTGAAAAGTCCCAGATCTTTCAATGTCTCCTCACACAGAACATCACCAAAACAAAGGAATATAATTTACTATTATTTGTACAAACGGGCCCTCGCCTCCATTGAGGTGAAGATCCCTCTGCACTAGACAATATGCATTTGCATGGCTAAGACTTGTCTATATCTTCAAGAGCATTTAATAAAAGTAGGTTACACATAAAGAAGAGTAAAATATTGTCCCCACTACATCCCTCCCTGGTTGAGGCAGAAGGAAAGTCCAGTTAAAATGAGAGAATTTGTGAAAATGTTTGCTGGTGGAAGTAAGACCTGCCCCAGGCACCCCAAGAGCTTGTTCAGTGTCTCCACCACCAAGATCATGTACCGCTGCAGCTGCAGGAAAAACCTGTCAGTACTTACATTTGTTTTACTCTTTCACTGATTGACAGCTGGCTAAATATGAGCCAGCAGTGTGCCATCCTGACTTGTGGCCAGCAGGAGAAGAAAAGTGATCGTGCCCCTGTACTCAGCACTGGTGAAGCCACACTTCAAGTACGGGGTTCAGTTTTGGGCACCTCAAAACTGATGTGCTGGAACAGATCTAGGTTGGTAAAGAGTCTGGAGAGCAAACCTTATGAGGAGCAGCTGAGGGAGCTGAGGCTATTTAGCCTGAAGAAAAGGAGGTCAAGGAGAGACCTTACTGCTGTCTACAACTACCTGATTGGAGGTCTTAGAGAGTCAGGTGTTGGTTTTTTCCCCACACATAATGACTGAAAAGACAAGAGAGAGTGGCCTCAAGTTGCACAGGGGAAGTTCCAGTTAGATATTAGGAAAACTTCATGGACAGAGTCATCAGGCACTGACACAGGCTGCCAAGTGAGGTGGCTGAATTGCCATCCCTGGATGTGTTTAAGAGTTGTCTAGATATGATGCTTAAGGACTCAGTTTAGCAGTGGGCTTGGCAGAGTTAGGTTAGTGGCTGGCCCTAACGATCTTAAGGGTCTTTTCCAACCTGAACTCTTCTATGATTCTGTGATAGGAAGTCACCAGCCTGAAAGAGCGTTTTGTGTTAGACTGTTGTGAAGAAGCATCTCAGGAAGAAACACCTTTCCCCACAATTTATAACTGAGGGGAAAAGACAGCGTTACACACTACAAATCACACTCCCAGACAGACTTGCCACTTAAAAAAGTTTGAGCAGATTCATATGTGTGGTTTGACTGCAGAGTGCATCATCCTCAAGTGCTTTTGGGGTGAGATCCCAGGGGATAATGGGAGTCTGAATAGGAGTGTTGCAGCATACTGCAACAACAGCAGCAACTGCTGACTCTCTCATGAACCGCCTGGTTCTGCTACCTGCAGCCTCAGCCCCACCAAACGCCTGCCCTTTCACTGTCACCCCGACATCCATTATAAGTCTGTTCTCGCAGTCTTGTCACTGACATTCTTAAAGCAAATCATCAGCTCTCTGGCATCTCGATTTTGTTTGACATGCAGCAAGACAATGAACCACTGTGACAAATTACTAACATCAGAAATCCCATCAAGGAATATTGTGACAAATAGAAACTCTGCAATTACTTCTTTCATAGCCTTCGACATCGTGTCTGCGAGTGGCATCAATCACACCATTCAAGATATGAGTAGACAGTCTCTGAAACCCCTTTGAACTCTCCCGATGTGCTGTTATACACTTTCCTCACAGGGAAGCATTACTAATTTTAACACAGATCTTTTAATCTTAGATGATATTTTGATTTCTTTCTGTTTTGTAGTCATGACCCTTTCTGTCAGAAGAGAATCAAGAAGGCTCTAAGGTGCATCCTTAGATGCTACCCCTAAGGGTAGCCTTGAATACTTGTACTAAGCAATATAAATAACTCCCCTTATCATCAATATTAGCTGTCACGTATTTTCATTAACACGTCCTTATAAATCTTGGCATCAGAGCTAAACCAGATTGGTTTACAAAAGAATACAGACAGTGTGCCAGGAATAAGACATACGACTTGGTAACATCCACAGAGTTGAGGTCTAGTGCAGTTACTGTACCTTTGCCACATACATTCCCAGAAAACTTAAGAATTTTGTATTAATTGCAGCATTTGATAAAGCACAGAAGTACGTATTCAACTTCTATAAAAACCAACTGAATGATCCCAGATGCTCTCCATTTGTATGGCAACAGTCTTCTTGTTTATTCCTTTGGAATGCACATTTGTTTTAACTCATCAGAGAACCTTCCACAGAGTCTTTTGGGAAGCTATACAGCATGTTTTAGATACATTATTATTGTTGTTGTTATTATTGTTAAATAGAAAAACTGCTGTCCCTTATGTCATGTCACCAACTGCATGAAACCTGCAGGTGATCCAAATAGATCCCAACTTGTTTTATATTAGTCTTAACAACACAACTGAAAACATCGCAGCTGCTTGTGAACACCTCACATTGCTACACAGACCTGCTTGGGAGACAAGTGTAAGCATCACAGCTCCTGCTTTCTCAAAGAACTACTCTATAGCATTAGGATTAAATAACGAATTTTAAGGGATGCCAATCACATTTTAGGATGCAATTGTATTAGTTCACAGACAGATACGTTCGCCTTCTGTTAGCTCTGAACTTCCTTCACAGTGAGGGTGACAGAGCAGTGGAATGGGCTACCCAAGGGGGTTGTGAAGTCTCCTTCACTGGAGACGTTTAAAACCTGCCTGGATATGTTCCTGTGTGACTTGGTCTAGGTGATCCTGCTCTGGCAGGGGGATTGGACTGCATGATCTTTTGAGATTCCCTCCCAATCCCTAATGTTCTGTGATTCTGTGAAATATAGCAGTTCAAAATTAGTACATGCTGCTAAAATTGTGCACAGTGAGGAATCATAAAAGTCCTGAGGTTTATTTATTTGTTAGTTTGATTTATCTATCTTCATAATGATTCTAGTACACCTCTGGTACACAGAAATGATCAACACTGTCAAGGGTGCAGAGGAGTTAGAGCTGAGACAGATTAACCAATCTATACCTGGCCATGTCAGATCTAGGATCCACCAAAGACAGTAATTACAGAATGTCAGGAGCAACTCCATTAACTAGTAGTATATGAGATGTTTACCCTTCTTATGAGCCTTGAGCGATGCATGAAAACCCAGGAACTTTCCTTAGGCTTTATAAGAAAATAACTGGGGTGTAACGGAAACAATTCAAATCTCACCAATTTATAAGGTTAGACTGTCAAAAGAGTACAAACACTTTTTGATGGTGGTAAATCCAAGGATATCTTGGAGTCTCATTACAGTCCGATTTTTCCTCTCAGACGGAGGAAATTAAGAGCTAGTGGAAAGCAACAGACTGGAAAGAAAAAGCCAAGTGATCTGACAAATGGCTGGTGTAGTGCAATATAATGGTTAGGTAAGAGAAGGGTAGGTATTAATGCAACCAGTTCTGGAGCCCCCAACACAAGAAGGATGAACATGTTTAAGCCTGTCCAGAGAAGGCCACAAAATAATCAGAGAGCCAGAGCACTTTTCTTATTAGAATAGGCTGAGAGAATTTTTGTTGTTCATCCTGGAGAGGAGAAGACTCTGGAGGGACCTTACAGTGACCTTCCAATACCTAAAAGAGTCCTATAAAAAGGCTGTTCACATGGGCGTGGAACAATAGGATGAAGGGTCGTGGTTTTAAGCTGGAAAAGTTAGACTTAGGCTGTACATTAGGGAAAAGTCCTTTAGTATGAGGATGGTGCATCACTGGAAGAGGTTGCCTAAAGAGGCAGTGGAGGCCCCATCCCTGGAGACATTCAAGGTCAGGCTTCATGTGGCTCTGAGCAATTTGTTCTAATTAGAGATGTCCCTGCTTGTTGTAGGGGGGTTGGACTAGATGACCTTCAGTGATCCCTATATATATTCTATTATTCTAATCCAATAAATTCCATGATTCTGTGGTATTTTGTACTGACTTCCATTGTTGTCAATCTACTACTTGTACACTGATGCATGTCCCAGCACTATGTTCATAATTGTATTCTAAATTGAACCTTTACAGACCTTATAGTAAAACAATTACTACTCATATGAAATATTAGTCTACCCCATGAGCCAACAATGCATCCTCGTAGCTCAGAAGGCTAACTGTGTCCTTGGCTGCATCAAAAGCAGCATGGCCAGCAGGTCAAGGGGGAGTGATTCTGCCCCTCTACTCTGCCCTGGTGAGACCTCACCTGGAGTGGTGTGACTACATCTGGAACCCCCAGCACAAGAAGAACATTAATCTTTTGGAGCAGATCCATAGGAGGGACACAAAAATGATCAGAGAAGTGGAACATCTCTGCTAGAAGGACAGACTGCAAGAGTTGGGGTTGTTCAGCCTGCAGAAAAGAAGGCTCTGAGTAGACCTTATGGCAGCTTTTCAGTACTTAAAGGGAGCCTACAAGAAAGATGGGGACAGACTCTTTAGCAAGACCTGTGGGACAGGACATAGCATGATGGTTTTGAACTACAAGTGGGTAGACTTTGACCGGATATTAGGAAGAAATTTCTTATGCTGACGGTGATGAAACACTTGTAACAGCCTGCGCAGGGAGGCAATGGAGACTCCATCCCTGGAGATATTCAGGGTCAGGCTGGATGAGGCTTTGGGTAACCTGCTCTAGTTGATGTCCCTGCTCACTGCAAGGGAGTTGGAACTGAATTAACCATTAAAGGTCCCTTCCAACCCAATGCATTCTGTAAGATTGTATGTTAGCAAGATTGATGTCACTACCATGTGATCCAATGTTTCCTTGAAAATGAGGGGTCTTCCACCCTACCATACTGATACCTCATAACATTCAACAGTGCCAGTAGACAGTTAAAGGAAAATGATGAAAAAGTTTCCCTCTGACAGTAGACTGAATTACAGCTAGTACGTCTGCACAACACGTTAGATCAATGCGTATGCACACACCTCAGTCACAATGGGCTAGCAAACTCAGTCTCAAAAAAGCATTTGGATTCAAAATACTTCACTGAAAAAGGCAGCAAACATTTGACATTGTCTAAACAGTTAAAAGAACCAGCTCTTTGGTACGTAAAGGCACAGGGAAATCCTTAGTCTTTACTGCCACTGAAAGCATTCAACAACGGATCTATGACTACAAGAATTCACATTTCCTGCTGATGTAAATGGTACAGTTCCTCTGACCCAGTGAATGTCTGCCCTTGTTTCAGTTTGTAATGCTGTCAACAATAAAAACCTAAATTTTATTTGGTTTAATTGTAGGGTTTGATACCTACAAGCATCACAATGCAGCTTAAATACATAAAGCAACCCAGTTTACTATGTGTGAGATGAGCTCCTCGTCAAATTTCAGTTCTCTTCACACTCCCATACATGATCTACCTTTCATCCTTCCCTCATTGTCTTCTATTCCGTATCTTAAGGCTTAACCAAAAGCCTGACAAAGTGAAACATAAAACATCATTGATTACAATAGACTATGGATCAGGCCTGTAAGGATTAATCAGTATAGACATGCTTTCAGGTCTCAGTAACGTCAATAAACGTCACAGGATCAAGCCCATAGCTAACTAGTCGTACCAGAATTAAAAGAGCCTCAGACTTCTCGTAGCTCTTGGATTTCACATGTTGCAGCACACTGTGACAAGCAGAGGATCTAGTGCATTGGTACTGGGGCACTGACAAAATAGGATTGGAAGCTTCTTAGGGCCATCTCAAATTTTCATTTGAGCTATCCTTAATAGGCTTTTTTATCAGCCCTCCTGGGGTCTGCTAACAGAAAAAAAAAGGATAAAAAAATTAATTCAGGTTCACGTTCTTTTGTGACTGCTCCTACTGAGAAAAATAAACCGACACGCTGCTTTTAATTAGCATTTAGTTAACTGCTCATTTTTGTGCAGAAACTGTGCACCAATTCCAGTGAACACAGAGGTGCTGAACTGAGGATGGTGAGGAGAGACAAGATTGTGTAGAATTACTTGAAAAGCAACCATTTAGCTTCAGTGCTTGGGCTCCATCCAGTTTGAGACTGTGCAGAGGGCAAGAACGGGATTTGTGTAGAATCCCGTTATTGGTAATTCACCTTAGGCAGCACATTTCAAGTGGCTGTGCATGAAAATGTAATGGGGTCCTACCACTATTACACCAGCACAACCCAAACTTGAGCTCAATAATCAACATTTAAAAAATCCTGGCAAATAACTCCTTCCATGGTAAGAGCACTACATTTACATGCCTGTGATTTCACCAGCACAGATTTTGAACAGCCAACGCACTTACTCTTTGCATTCCTCCTCCTTCCTACCATACAGGATAGGCATCTACTTAAGCCCAGCTGCTACAGCTTACTTCAGTATGAATACAAGACTCAGCACAGGTCTTCTCTACAGACTTGAAGATGTGGATCACCAGACACACATGGAAAATGAGCTACTGCATGTGAAAACTGAGCAACTCATCAGCTGAGGAAATAATGCAGCTCTTAGCTTTTCTTTCCCAAACTGAGAAATATCAAAATATTGTCTTTTCTTCCCCAAGAAAATGTCTGGTCAGTTCTCTCCAGACAGGAGTATGAACCCGGTGTTGAATTGGACTAGCCATTCAAATTTTTCCATACCCTGTCCTTACTATCATGGGATATTTGACCACAGAGGTCATTCCATCTTTGACATGTATTTAGGGAGTTGTTCAGACAAAAACAGTCCTCTTATGCTTTTCAAATCCTGTAAGACACCAAGAAGGTTTTACAATTATTTCATTATTAATACTGCAATAGGAGCCAGGAGCCATCTGCATCGCCCTGTACTTCATTTATGAAACAATAACAAGGTGGGTCTGTGATATGGGCTTCAGAGTCAAATTCACTGTATTCTTGTGTTAACCTTCACAAAAGCTCTGAAGTTATTGCTGAAAGCCTAGGAGACCAGTTAATTCCTGTGCAAGGTCTCAGATGCTGTTTACGTGGCTGGGCATCTCTTTACTTAATAAATATGCCTGAAAAGACACGAAATGTCACCCCCAGAACACAATGCATCTAAAGAGAGGATCCAGCTTTGTACGGGGCTACTGGAAGAACAGAAGGAACAGTTTGGCTTCACTGTTGTCTGCAGTACAGGTGCAGGTGTATGCTGAGCCCTGCGCTGACATTCTGTACTACTGAAGTTGTTAACTTTCTTTCAAGGTACTGCTCCAAGACCTTGATAATCTTGAATTTGCTAGTGATGGCTTGTTATACTTGAGAAAGTGTAAACAATATTAATCACTGAATACACAATATTTTACACGCATTATGAAGCCACGTCATTGGGCTGTTACTCTAGATGATCTCCAGAGGTCCCTTTGAACTCCCACCATTCTACCAGCTTGTGTCATTTTTGAGTACTGAACGGTGCTGGAAATTCACTGAGCATTACCAGGATGTCACTTAATTATCAGAAGCTCATTTGTGTCATTTTCATAAAGGAAATAAACACCAAATTGACAAAAAAGGGAGGCACTATTGCAGAACAGTAAAAATCATAATTCAAGATATTAATCACACTGAATCCCGTAAGGTTTTGGCAGACAATAAATGGGTGATAGATTGATCTCTAAAATCGTATGCATATCATGAGCATAATCCGCACTCTAATGCAGGGTCGTAGAATTTTACAGTCTCATAAGCTTGCAAGGTTTCACCTGGAACATCAAAACAACTGCTAAAAGAACAATAAATTCTACAGCTAGCCATCTGCTTACCCTCCTGACCTTTCATATCTTATAAAACCCAAGCTCATAATTTTTCACTTTATGAATTGCAACGTGGTTTTTTTAATACCACATATTCAGAAGGTTATTTCAACTTTACCACATAATAAAAACCATCAATTCAATTTGATAATATTTTGTGGCAATAAAGGTTTTTTTACAGAAAATTCTGAGTGCTTTTGCTAGAGCTAATGGGAGTGTGGGGCATTGTCAGGTTTTTTTATATGGTGGAAAAGATTTGTTTTGATTCATATCCTTCTTTTATGGGTTCACCTATCAGTCCCTATGGGAAATTACACCCAGCAATGGCTTTGGAGGAAGGTTAAGCAGCACCAGTGTCTGTTTCTTATGTTAATCTCTGAGATTGTGAATCAC
Organism: Phoeniculus purpureus; assembly: GCA_028565055.1. Taxonomy (NCBI): domain Eukaryota; kingdom Metazoa; phylum Chordata; class Aves; order Bucerotiformes; family Phoeniculidae; genus Phoeniculus; species Phoeniculus purpureus. The sequence goes on from JAOXOE010031247.1 coordinate 28,920, forward strand.
TGCTTTGGTTTTCAGAAAGTCATAATGGTTAAGGTTTCCTGTTTCTCAGCACTGAACTTTTGTATGCTCCCTTGGAATTAGTGTTTCTTTTCCACCTAGACAATTAGGAACATAAAATATATCTGTACAAGATTTTAACACATTGCACTATGCCGACACTGCAACAGGAGACAATTGAGCCTCCTTCTCTGGAGACGTTTAAAACCCACCTGGATATGTTCCTGTGTGAATCGGTCTAGGTGATCCTGCGCTATGCAGTGGAATTGAACCAGTTGATCTTTTGAGGTCCCTTCTAATCCCTAACGTTCTGTAATTCTGTGACCTGCTGTTCCTAATGTTGTAGTGGTCAAAACACAAGTCATATGATGGAATTTTAATCCTTGCTTTAGAAGGATTAAAAGAATTTCTTTTGAGAGGTGGTGGGGTTTTTTCCCCTCTATACTAGAAACAGTGACATCACATGTGATTTTCGGTGGGATAATAAAAGAGTCACTAGTTAACATTCATAAATACAAGTAAGGTGAAAAGTCTTAACTTATTCTCTCAAAATAGGTTCAATGGTTCTTTCATCCACAAAAGACTTTACATTTACCCTCTCCAATGAGTAAGTAAAAATATTTATAACATCCACATGCAATCACAAAACTAATTTGTTTTTCAAAACAACAAAGAAATTATTAGATTAATATGACCAATTCCCTCGTGCCCTAAGTTTCTTTGGAAACATGCTGTTTTCTCCAGTTTCCTGATAAGATGAAATCCCTGCAGTCTGTCCATGTGACTATCTCCTTTAATAACCCTTGAACTTCTTGGTCACTTTTAAAAAGAGAAAGCTTTCAGAGAAGTGAATCTGCTGCAAGTATAATAAAAAAAGCTCACTATTGAAAAGAAATCCAAATTATTGCCTCAGCTGAGGGAAAGATCTTTTCCCATTCTCAGCGATAAGAGCCAGCAAATCAGCACACGTGTTCTCTGAATAAGAGCCACAGCAATATGTCCAGCCAAATAAACTGGGGATGCTAGAGAGAGATAGGCTTGCTGCAAGGGGGAGATTGTCAAGGAATAACAAGAGAACTGGAGGAAGCTAGCTGTAACTGGCAGGAGGATGCAATTAGGGGACATAAGGCACGAATCCATGGGAGGAACGACTTTTTAAAAGCTGGTTCTGCTCACAAGAGTTTAATTATTTCTCTTTAAAGAAATAATTAAAATACAGTATATTACTTACACTCATTATGAGATCTTTTTGAAAATATTTTGAAATAAAAGGAGAGTTGCAGCGTTTCAAAGAAACAACAGAACACTTGCCTTTACTCCATAGCACAAAGTGCGGGAAGAACTGAATGCGTCCACTTGTGGGAGCCATGTAGTCAGAGTGTGCACCAGGAGAAAGAGCTCTCATTTAGTTATGATAATTGCCATAGTCAGAGAACTAAGGTAGCCTAGTGTTCAACCTGACAGCACAAAAACTTGCTTCTAACAGATCTGTCACAGTTGCCATATGTTAGCCAAGCGCTAAGTACAAACTCCTCCCTAAGTGTGTGAGTACACTCCCAGGATCTCTCCCAGCATGAGAGGATTGGCACTGGCAGCCATGGAGAAGAGCATCTGAAGAGAACTGCCAGGAGTTCTTCAGAAGCAGCAGCCATGGGTTAAATTAGCATAATTTCTTAATCTTTTTGTTTTATTCGATGAAACCAAAAATTAACCGGTGTAATGTCATTCTTTCTTTTGTTACAGTCATTGCACAAGGCTGAGGTACTCAGCTTCAGTTTATGCTGGTCTCTATGCAATGCACGACCAATTCTTGCAGCCTTTTAACTTGTTATTATTTCAGTTGGGAATCTCATGTTTTCCTCACAGTAAGAGTGATTCGAGACAGTGCTACTCTACATGCTTGTTATACCACCAGAACAAGTCAATGATACCAAAATGAATTCCTAGGAGTTAAGTGCTGTACTTAAGCCCCATGTTCGTGCAGCACCTGAAGGCGTGTTGTGTTCCAGTTGCCCCATTCTTTATTCTTTGCTCAGTTATTCTTTTGCTCAGGTGAGGTCAGTTAATAGTTCCTACTGGGTATTGACAAATATTGTTCATTTTAATGTCATTTTTCCCCACAGATTTTCTTCTCTCCAGTACATTCATAGGAACAGAACAGACACTTCTTAGCTTCCTGTAACTGTCAGCAGTTTTCCAGTACATCTCGCTCAGGGCAGAGCACAGACAGAAGCAGTTTTCCAACCACTCCTCTTGATAAGCTAAATGCAAAAATCTTCTTCTGGGACAGCTTAGGGAGAAGGGGAGAAGCCCTCCGAATCAGCACAGCAAAGAAATGGTGCTTGGGAGGAAGAATCTTTCTTCAAGTAGAACCCGAAACAGAGTAGGGGTCTATTTATGGGCTGTACATTAGTGCCATGTCCAGTTTTCAGTAAGGAGAGGTGGTGTCCAAACAAGGACAAATAGTCCTGGAACTTAATAAACACTTTGACATCAGTAATAAACGTCAGAGCAGAGTTAGGATAGCAAGTACTGTGTCCTAAGTAGCATCCTAAGGTCACTATGCTTATTGATGCGATTCACCTCATCATTTTGAAAGACATGGAAAATTGTGTTCTGAAAGAAACACCAATAAAATTGAGCAAGGAGGGGCTTGAAACCAGGAAGAATGGATACTAATGATCCAGTAATCAAGTAAATCAGAGATGATGAGAACTAAACCGAAAACAATGTGCATAAATGTGTAGAACAGGAAACAAATACCAACCTATGGCTGCCCACAATCATAAGTGTTCCACTTCTCATTTGCTAACTCGGGGTGAATGGGTGACAGCATGATCAGAAACTGGGCTTCAGCTCTTCATTCACAATAAATGTGAACCCAAGATTTTTCCTAACTTTTATTTCCAAGAAAAGATAACCTTTAGTCAGGGTGCTAATCATAAAAGGACAAGATTGGAAGTTTCATCAGCTCACTAGCGGAAAAAACCTTGTGCTGTAACCAAACTGTTCCTAATTGAGGTCATGATTTGAACAGTCACAGAATGGATTGCTGAGCAGAAAAATGATCTCGTGGCCCATTAGCACTGTAGTGCACAATGGGATAAGTTTAACAAGATAATGTATTCCGTGTTTGACAGTCTCTGATAAAGTTTCCTTCAATAAGCCTCACTCACTCTTCTGCGCAAGCAGGGTGCCTTTCTGTCCTAGGGGACCAAAAACATTTCTGCAAGAATATTAAGAAATAAACAAATACTTGCACAGAAAGCACAAATGCTGCACTTTCAGGCATAAAATGACCACAAGAAAGAAGCTCATTAAGCTTATCCTCACATTTAAAACCTCTGTGTGCTGGCATTGACCACACAGACCTCTAAGAAACATGCTCCACCTTCTTCCGTTCTTGTCAACCCTGACAATTCAACCACATTTGAATCACCCTTGTTCCTCTTAAGGTTTGCTTAATGGAAAAGTGCTTTAAATGCAGAAGAGAGCAAATAACTCTTACTCAACCAGAGTACTGTTGATTAAACACCATAAAATAATACCTTGTTATTGTGTCAGTGAACGCAGTATTATAACCATACACCATACCCTCAAATAAAAAACCCCTAAAAAAATCCTGTTCTTTTTCTTTAATATTTACTCCACGTAGGCTTCACTGCATTTTCTACTCATCTATCATCCTTCAGTAATGTAATACTTACAACTTATCCTGCAATAAGTGCAGACAAATAGTCTCCGTACGTAACAAAACCTTTTAAAATCAGATTTAAAGCCTAAATTCTAGGTATTTCACTCTTAAAGGGGAGGAGGAAATAAGAAGAAAGGAATAGAACATGGTAATGAATTATTATTATTGGAAGAAATGCTTCTAATTCTTTTCCTTTGGTCTGATTTTTGCCACAGTTGAGAAACTCACTGAAAATCAAAACAAATTGCTCCTGATTCATAGTAAGGATTTAGAATAACGTTAAAAAATATATAATTGCAAATCCACATGTAAAATTGTTGATTTTTGAAAACACAACCTACTTAACAGACTTAGAAAATTACATCAGTAAAAACAGCTTCTCACACAACCTCCTGTATAATCCCAGGTTATCTTCCCTCTCCATCTCTCAAAGCTGAAGGTTTGACTCTGCATGACATATGTGCTCTCCAAGGAGGCCAACAGTCTGCAAAAGCAATTCTAATAAGATCTCTCCACAGTAAAATAAATCACATCTCCTTAGCCCCTTTTCTTTTTGTAAAGAGAGACAAAATGCACAGTGAGTTGGGATGAAGTTTTCATTTGACTTGATGATGAATTAAATGGATGTGATGCTAGAGCCCTGCCAGTCTTCAAGGCGTACGTGCAGCATGGCATTTTTCAACCATGACATATTGCAGCCAAACAAAGAATCACAGAATCACAGAACATTAGAGATTGGACCTCGAAAAATCATGTGGTTCAATCCCCCTGCCACAGCAGTGTCATCTAGATCAAGTCGCACAGGAACATATCCAGGCGGGTTTTAAATGTCTCCAGAGAAGGAGACTCCACAACCTCCCTGGCAGCCCCTTCCAGTGCTCTGTCACCCTCACCTGAAGAAGTTCCTTCTCATATTGATGTGAAACCTCCTGTATTCCAGCTCACACCCATTGTCCCTTATCCTATCATTAGAAGCCACTGAGAACAGCCTGGCACCATCCTCCTGACACCTACCCTTCACATATTTATCAACATTAGTGAGGTCACCCCTCAGTCTCCTTTTCTCCAAGCTAAAGAGACCAAACACCAAGCATGATCCTTATGACAAACAACCAAGGACATGAAAATACGTCCTAGCAAGGGCATATGTTCACAGAATTTTTTGAATGTCATTCAAGGTTTCACTTTTACAGTTTATGAAAGGGTTATAAAAAGGTAGAGTAAGGGTAGGGTAGCTTGCTGTACTCTTTTACACCGGTTCCTTCACCAAAGTTTGTGTTTGCAGACTTAATTTCAGATGAGTATAGGAATAGGAGAAGAGTATTAATACTGCTGGAATACCTTTACATCATCTACAAGGACATTCATCCCAAAGACCAGCTGCAAACTTGCTTTACGCTCATTTTCTTTAGTCTGTAATGTGTTCCTGCAGTGCTCAAAACATTCTGCTGTTTCTTTACTAATGTTTTGAATGGTGCTTGTTCTCAAAACACAGCCCTGAGGAGCTGATGAGGAGACATAGAGATGGTAATTGTTAGATTAGCATAAGCAGGGTCAGGCCTGGTTTGTATTTGGATGGGAGACAGTCTGGGTACACCAGGTGCTGTAAGCTCACCCTGCTCCAGCACCAGCAAGGGGGGGTTGAACTTAGATCATCTGTCAAGGTCCCTTCCAACCTATGACATTCTGGGATTCTAAGAAGAGGAATGTCAAAAACCAAAGAAAACTCTGAAATCTGAAGTCATGGCAGTGACAACAGCAATGTTAGGAAAAGACAAAGATATGTTAGTGACTTGGTCTAGGTGATCCTGCTGTGGCAGGGGAATTGAACTAGATGATCTTTCGAGGTCCCTTCCAATCCCTAGTGATTCCATGATTAATTAATATCTCTGGAAGGGCATAACTATGCAAAAAACAGGGTATTACTGTTGTCTTAACAAAACACTGGGCACTACCTGTGCATGAGTGCACACAGAAGTTTTGCTTCTCCTTGGAGAAGTGAAAAAGCAGGAGAGGTTTCAGGATGGGGAACTCTTTTCACCTTTTCATGAAGATGCCCATCTGGTCAGGACTATAAACTCATGGGCTAATGCAAATGACTGGTTAAAAAATACCAAAGACTCTTTCTTTCTGTGCTGCATATTCTCCTTAATATCTTTTCTCGCCTTTGGGTCTCCTTTTCTCTTTGTTCTTCTCCATGTTCATTCTTTTCTGACTTAAAATTTAAAACATAGAAAATGGGGAGATTTTTCACCTTGTAAAGTGAAAAGCATAAATCTTGAGGGTAATATCCTCAGATAATGTAAATGCACCAGAGCTGCTTAGCAGAGGAGCCCCTGGTGATGTTCCATGGGCAGCCTCCATCCTGCCCTAGCTTCAACTCTTTCCTTAGCAGAAGGGTTGGACTAGCTGCTCTCTAGAGGTCCCTTCCAATTCCATGATTCTGTGATTTTCAATGTTTTTAATTTATTTTCTTTGTGTGGTCGGTGGGGACAGAGGCACTGGGGTAGTCTGGCAGGTTTGGGGTTTCTTTTTTTTTTTTTTTAACACTATGCTGTTTTAATTCAGCTAATTCCTTAAACAGTTGCAGCAGCAGACCTATATATGGTAATAGGTGGTTAGATTAATGAATTATGGATAGAGAACTGTCATCATATTGCCTCACTTCTCAAAAATCTACTTGCAGGATAGACACCTGTGGCAAAACAATTACCAGGACAACTCAGTGTTTAAGAATACATTCAATTTGGGTTGTATGTAGCCCCTGGAATGTGTACACACATGTGAGCAAACAGACCTTTTTCACGTTTTGTTTACAAATATTTAATCTAGAGAGTAAACATCCTAGGGGTACAGCTGGCAATTTTCTATTCAAAGCAGCACTGCACGAGTTTCTGGTTTTTCAGAGTTGTAACAGAACAAAAGACTTTTATTCTGCTTGAATTCCTGGGTCTGCCACTCTATATTCAAAGCCTGTGAAAAAACCCTCCGCTCTTTGTAGATGCTATAATGGTCTAGTCAGACTCAAGGAAAAAAAAGCAGCAGAGGTGAGGCACTCTGAATTAGTGTGTGACAAGTAACATCACCTCCAGACCAGAGATTTCACTTTTTCACCTAAAACACACGCACTCCGCCCTGGAGTTTCACATGATGAAATCCACTATGTTCTCATCAGTTAATACCATAAATTGGATTACAAATCCCTAGTCAAATGCCTTATAAAGCATAACACACTAAAGGTCACGTTGGCTCACATTTGGTCAGGTTTAGCTTGTGATATCCTTTTGTACCACTCTGAAGATTTCCCTGCTTTTTATGCTTCTCTGTGGCAAGTTCTTTGCACTGCAGTAATGATTTGCCTTCCTCTGGTATGTCTGAGGATCTCAGAGTAGTAAGTTTTTGTAATGTGCTGCCAGGTATATAAATTACATCCTTGACTTTTGTCTGTCTGGAAGACCACTTTTGGATTACACGTAAATGCTGAAGAAACCGTTTGATTGCTACTTTGCATTCACAATCAGGTTAATTGCTAAAATGCTCACATCCTTTTTGTTGCTCTAGAGAACAGAAAAAAGTACGCAATCTCTTCTCGTTTAAAAATAAATACAGCTCCTTTCAGAGTACATTACTTTGTGTGGCTCCTAATTCAGTGCTATTAACCCACTCTGAAAACCAGTGTGTGGCAAGATTGACATTAAGCGAGGGAAAATCTGAGGGAAGGCTAAATGTAGACTCCTGTGCATGAGCAAAACGCTTGCTGTGTTTGAGGACTTTATAGGTATTGGTAGCATGGATGTACCTACGAATATGAGTGTGACACTTGGGCTTTTGGAATCTCCAAAGGTTATTGTATGTTAGAGTTGGAAAAAATCTTTGAGAGCATCTCCATAGCTATGTGTTCACAGAATCACAAAACATTAGGGATTGGAAGGGACCTCAAAAGAGCATTTAGTCTGATCCCCCAGCCACTGCAGGATCACAGAGATCAAGTCACACAGGAACACATCTGGGTAGGTTTTAAATGTGCCCAGAGGAGATGTCTACAACTCTCCTGGACAGCACCTTCCAGGGCTCTGTCATCCTCACCATGAAGAAGTTCCTTCTCACATAGATGTGGAACCTCCTGTGTTCCAGCTCACATCCATTGCCCCTTGTCCTATCATTAGATGACAATGAGCAGAGCCTGGCTCCATCCTCCTGACACCCACCCTTTACAAATTTATAAACATTAATGAGGTGATCCCTCAGTCTCCTTTTCTCCAAGCTCAAGAGACCCAGCTCCCTCAGCCTTTCCTCACAAGGGAGATGTTCTACTCCCTTCATCATCTTCATGGCTCTGCACTGGACTCTCTCCAATTTACAGGTCCAGTTATGTGCTCTCCCTTTCAACCGTTCTTAATTGTTTCATGCAGATGTCCTTCTGGTTCATGTTTTTGTTTTGTTTAGAGGTTTGTCAAAATTGAGCAGTAACTGCAGCCATTAATGAGACCCACACGTTAGGAAGGCAAAGACAGGTTTTCCCATCAGGTTCCTACTGGAAACTGTATGAAAACAGGCAAGGTAAGAAGAGTTTGGCATCAATGCAAGCTGAAGTTAAACACCTATCTCGAGAACTGTCAATTCATGGTCTTTGACTGAAGAAAGTATATCATGATATTGATAATTATTTCTGTAATTCTGAATTTTAACTTTAGAATAAGGCTGGTACATTTAGCTTGGGAGGAAAAGATATGTTGACATTTCAAATTGAAGTAGGAAGTTTGTATTCTAAATGAAAATCATCTCTGTTTGCTACAAAGATGCCCTCACAGAGAATGGTAGGCTATCTTGAGCATTTGACCCAAATCTTCCAATGGGCTCTATGGGCAGGACTTAAACCAGCATCACTAATACCATATATACTTATGAATTTTACAGCATTGACTTAACTTCCACACTCCTAGCACATCATTCATTTTTTTCTCCAGATGGAGACTACTTGGAACACAATCAGAGCTTCTTGTGCTTCTGAATTCCTACAGATGATCTGCAAGGTGAAGCTGGATTTTTTTAGGTGCTCATAGACAAGGCAGTGTGGGAAGCTTTCACTGTCACCAATTGAGTATGTTATACCTCTTGCCAACAGGATACCAAGGAAATACTTAAGGGGAAAAAAAAAATCAAAATCAAGGGAGAGGTGATAGATGATCCTGAATGCTTTCTATCCCAGATATACCCAAACTGTCATCTTTTCCAGAGAACATTTGAAGACTGTGAGGATGGGTGGTAACAGCCTTTCGGTGCACAGGGAACAGGGAAAGTATTATCACAAGTAGAAAAATCTCTCTTCAACAACTGACCCAATTTGTTCCTCCTCAGTAACCGTAGCAACTTGGTACAGTTTCACATGTCTATGTCATTGCTGCCATGAACTGGTTACTTTAAATGGATCCTCACTTTTCTTAGCACAAGAGAAGGAAAATTGCTTGTAAATGAGTTTTGGGTCAGGTAGAGCAATTTTGGTTTAAAGTTGTAATTTTCTCTTCCAGCTTCCACACACTCTCATGTAGCTTTTGCTCCGTTTAAAGAGCATCAGTGTACATAATACTCTGCATTGCAAGAGATGTGATAGAGCAATTTGAGACAGGATAAATGTTTTGGAGCAGATTCCTTTCAAATCGATCCTCTGTGGATACTTCTAGTGTGGTTGTTCAGATCAGACCCTAAGCTTCTGCATTTTGTAGAACCCGGGCAGCCTGACCTTTCAATAAACCATGTTTTCTCCAGATGCTAAAATTGAATATAATTTCACTTCATTCAGCATTAATAAACTGTAAACAACATCATTGACTATTCTTGGCAAAGTGCCTGAATTAAATAGGTCTCTTAGTGTGTCTTCTATCTGCATTAGAGCTATTTAAACGCAATATGCCAAGCATGCTGATGTTAAAAAGAGCCTTTTTTGTTCATTTGTTTTTAAGCTCCATATATTCCCAGAGAATATTTTCCTCAGCATAAGCAGTTACCAATACAAGTCTTTGTATTCACAATACATAAATTGCTATCTAAGTTTACCAAGAAACTACTATTTTCCTAAGGAAGATTGTCAACTCTCTTTCTTTAGATGCTAAAATTCCAGGATAAATATTTATGAAGGCAGTGCTTATCTCCACACTCTAGTGAAAAATACCCAGTGGACAACTGATGCAACAGAAGTTTTCCACTGTGCTGCTTCTACAGGTCTGATCATTCTGGAAAAGATCAACTACTATTTATATAGCTGCCCAGGAGACTTTTTTTTCACCTGAGCAGATGTTAGCTAGAAAACCCGGAAGAAATTAATATCAAACCTTTGCCTTAAGTTCATATTCACTGTAAAAGAGACAACAGGACTCAGTAACCATTTTTGGTTTAGATTGACAATCTATAGTAGTTATTAATGAGCAAAATGAACTTAAATGAACTAAAATTAACTAAATGAACTAAAAGTAAACATAACTATTATGTTTACACATCTGTAAACATCAGACAGGTTTGATAGAGTCTAGCCCTGACACTTCTTGTGGATATTTTAACTTGAACTCTGAATCTTCTGTCATCTTTCTCTTCTATTTGAAACAAGCAGGCATCACTGCCTTTATTTCAAAACTTAAACTTACACTAAGAACAGAAATGTTCAGGATTTTAAAATAAGTCCCAAGGAACCCTACTTGGCTAGTCTAAAAGTATTATGCTATACCACCAGTATTTAATACCATTACTACTATGTGTATTTAATTAAATCAAAGGCTCTCCAAGTAACTGAGAATCCATATCAAGATATCGTGTCACAGATGTTGAAAAACGTATTAACTTTTCTTAATATGCTTTAGCCTGCCACTAAGAAAGGCAACAAGGTAGGAGCAGCAGCTGAGGGAGCTGGGGCTGTTTAGTCTGAAGAAAACGAGGCTGAGGGGAGACCCTATTGCTGTCTACAACTACCTGAAAGGAGGTTGTAGAGAGGTGGGCGTTGGTCTCATAGGTAACAAGTAATAGGACAAGAAGAAATGGCCTTGTGTTGTGCCACGGGAAGTTTAGGTTCAACAATAGGAAAAACTTCCATATTTAAAGGGTCATTAAGCATTGGAACAGGCTGCCCAGTGAAGGGGCTGAATTGCCATCCCTGGATGTATTTAAAAGTTGGGTAAATATAGAGCTTAAAACCATGGTTTAGCAGTGGCCTTGGCAGAGTTAGGTTAATAGTTGTGCTCAAAGATCTTTTCCAACCTTAATGATTCTATCATAAGTCTAGGGATGAGCTGAAATAACACATCAGTGATTCAATACAGAAGCACAGAGAAATCTTTCTTCCACTGCTATTCCATAGAATTATCTGAGAGGTCAATTTTTCCATTATATATTGCATGGATATTGTGAGGGTAATATCCAGGCTTGTATTTTGCTCTACCGGGGAGAAAGAACACAAAAGACAAAAATTAAGATTTAGGACCAATAACTAGAACATACCCTGTCTAAAGAGCATCAGGTGTCTCCTTGCCAAGTTTAGATCTCCCTACCCAAAAACCAACCTTATTACCAATCTGGAGTGCAATAATAAACTCTAAAGAACAAAAATATCATTTCAACTTCCCTGTGTTAGTAGAGGAGAAACCTTTCTGAAGCTACAGAGTCACACTGACACTAGGAGTCAGAAGGAACATCTGAAGATCATCTAATCCAATCCTGTGTAAATTAGAGCAGGCTGCACATCCAGATGGATTTTGAGTATCTCCAGACAAGGAGACTCCACAGCTTCTCTGGGCAACCTGGTCTGGTGTTCAAAGCAAGTTTTTCCTAATATTCAGATGGAACTTCCTGTGTTCCAGTTTGTGACTGTTACCCCATGTCTTGTCACTGAAAAGAGCTGCTTGATACTCACGGTTTAAATATTGATAAGCTAGTGAAAAGATCTCATGTCTTCTCCAGGCTAAGCAGACCCAGAGCTCTCAGCCTTTCCTCATAGAAGAGCTCTGGGAGCACTTTACTGCTTAAAAGTTGAGCTTCTATTACTGTTCCTAAACTTTGGGTTTTGAGATGTCAACTGGGGAGGACCTGAAGCTGCTGGTACACTGAAGACATCCACAGTTCTTCCTACAGTGCAGTCACTTTAAGTCACGCGATACATTATTTGCATCTTTACCCCTATAAATATAGGTGCTGATAATGTAGCATTATTTATGGCTAACAGCTGTCATATTTCCCAGCTGTTTCCCCGTTGCCTGCTATAACATATGTTAATTTAAACTTTCACCAAATGTCATGGATTGTTTGCAGTGTTCCAGCTGCAGCTTGGCAAATCTTTTCTTTAGGTTTCGGTTGGCTCTGGCAGTGATTACACAGACAGCCCACAACAACATAAACAAGTCTTGTGCGGCTGCTGAGCTGTTTGTTAAAGCAGCTAAGTGAGTGTTAGCTGGAAGAAGCAAAAACGGATATGAAGTATCTCACTTATCTTCATTTTCTGAGGTATTTTGGAATGTTGTTTGCAGCAAAACTGCAGGGGACACTGGAGTCAAAGAAATCTTTAAGGAAAAATGCATGACAGGGAACATACAGTTTTATTATCTCCTCAGTGATCACAAATTACAACATGATAAACCTACGTTTCTAAATAAATCATATTGCAAACAGGATCTCAAGTGAGGTCTTCGTTTTGCAAAGGCGACCACAGAAATAGTAATTAACTTAAAATAGCAGGACTGGGTTTTGTGCAACAAACTTTACAATTGATGACAGGATGCACTATGAGATAAAGAGAAAAAAAATAGGAAACTGAATATTACAGCCTGAGCACAACTTCCAATGCACTGGAAAAAAAGCAGCAATGAATAGTCTAAATTAGAAAACTGAAGGTGGAAAAGAAAACAGGGAGTGGGACTGACAGGACTACTGAGGCATATTAGGTTTCTTTCTCATGGGAAACTTTTGATCTGAATAAACATCTACGTGATGAAGACAAAGGCTGATACAGAGGGAAGGCTCTGATTTCTTGTACAACAGCTTATGCTGTCTCTTCTCTACCATGCTGCCTCCTCCACAGTGCAACACTGGCATTTCTTTGAAGCATACGAACAGTAGAAGTACCTCCTGCTTTCTTTTTCCCCTATGTTGCTATCAGTTTCCAGAGATGATATTTAAACTACACTAAAGGTCAGCCTTGGCAGACGGAACAACTTATAGCTGCTTTTCAGAGCAGGAGCAGGATCAATATACAGAAATGGAACTCACACTTGTGTCAGCGTATAAATGATAAGATGATGCCAGCAAGCACAATACAAATATTGATCCATTTAAATATGTGAGTAAATGGAAAAGGAGAAAACATCATCTCTGATGACAAACTGACAAAGAGGCTGGCAGCAAATAAAAATGGATGGTGAGACGGGAAATAATTCTTTCTCTTATTATTTATTTTACCTTAAATTCGCTTTGTATTACCTCTTCGACTTCTCATCCTATTTTCAAATTGCATTTTGAACTTATAAAAAAACGTTCTCAATATATGTATAGAATGTTTTAGATCACTTTGAGGAAGAGCCTTTGCAGAAGTAAAGGACAGCAGAGAAACAATTCCTTCAAACGATACTAAAATCAAGACACTATCTGTAACAAATAAGAAAGTTGAATATCCAAGTCATGTTGTGCTGTGCTGCAGCCTTTTAACTGATACCCACAGGAATAAAAAAGCTACTTGAGGCACAAGAAGATTCCATTTCAGTTTGGGCAAAACAATGCACTTGCATGTGACACAGGCATCCAAGATTTTCCTGTGTGGGTGGTTTCCAGACCAGCCTGTGGGACTAGCTATGAAAACTAACATGTGTATGTACCATGTCAAGGGACAAAATGTTTCCCACTCCCTCACTTCCAACTGGGACTTTCCTCCACTCACTGCAACACCACAGCACTTTATCTTTTCTTCAGTAAGGAGGTCTGCCCTAAGTAAGCCAGTGGTGACCAACTAAGAGAGGGTCAGCAGCTATCCACAGGGTTACAGATCTCTCCTACAAAATAGTTCTACAAATGCTACTGAACTGCTCTAAAGCAAAACCCTTCCCTTCAGCACCGTACACAGAGAGTAGAGCACTTAATCCTTCTTTTTCAGCAGCATTCTTCTGCCAAGTGTTTCTGAATTAGAGAAGGCTTCTAGCTTGTTGATGTTCTGCCAACGGACACAAAAATTAAATTTCACCCAGTTGAATCAGCCTCGTTTAGTCAAGGGCCATTTAACAATTTTTTTAAAAGCTCGATTTCACCACCACGGTTAAATGCAGCAGCTTATCTCTGATAGAGTTAGCATATCCTTAATATTGACTTAATCCCCGAGCATGAAGCTAAAGGAATGGGTGTTATTGACTTCCATCCTGAAGGCCAAGTCTGCTCAAATGCCATCTTAACCTTCCCCTAGCAGCTTCAAAACTTGCAGGTTTGGTTTTAAAACACCCAAGCAGTTCTGCACCACAGCTCATACAGAACTGTGTGGGTTTGCACATTCAAAGTGCTCTCTACAAGCGCAATGTACACTGAAAGTCTATAGCCCTCTTCTCAAACTTTGCTCTTTGTCCGCATGTAGCAGAACAACTGAAGAGAAGTGGGTGAAGAGACACAGTAAATGAAATATTGGTTTAGCTAAGCAGGGTTGTGTGTGGTTTGTACTTGGATGGGAGACAGCCTGGGTACACCAGGTGCTGTAGGCTTACCCTACTCCAGCAAGAGGGGTTGGACTTAGACGATCTTTTGAGGTACCTTCCAACCTGTAACATTCTGTGAAATGGAAAGAACCCAAGATTTTGGATCCAATATAGAAAAGCAGTACCTTTACTGTGGTGAAAGGGGGTAAAATGTTTGGCAGTCTTTCGGAATTTATCTTTGTCACTGATTTTCAATATCACCACATTAGATGGATGTTCTGAATTCTCTGTAAGAGGAAGCATCTAAGGACAAAGTTCCCTCAAACTCCATATATGATTTGATGTTTCCTCTCTTCTAGCTGTTGAGACTTTCAAGACAATATCAAAAACAAAGAGACACAGGGGCTCCCATTTCACACATATTTGTTTCTGCTTCAGAGCTGGACTTTGTATTCATGATTTCTGCTCAATGAAAATATTACAGCAAGCGGAACAAATAATGTAACTGAAAACTAATACAGCATGTGACTGCATTGAAAACTGACTTCTCCCTAGAGATACAATCATTCCAAGCGCTTTATTTACTCCCAGAAAAGCACCCCTTAAGATGTAAAGGCTTCTTTCCAGATTAGGCAGGTCCAAAGATGGACCAAGCACACTGGAAAACAGCTGAGATTTTGTTGATACCGACAGTAATGAGATAAAAAGGAAGGCTGAGAGAGTTTGCTTCCACTAATGTCCACAGCAGAGGATTTAAAGCCCTCAAAAGTTCAAGTCAAACCACCATAGTCCTCCTGCTATAGACTAGATATTCCATTGACGTATTAAATATTAATGGCATTGTTTAATATTCAGTTACTTTATCAAAATACCTCATATCAAATCTCAACACAAGCGTGCATAAGTTCATATGATAAATTATTCCGAGACGGTAGTTACTTTCAAATAGGCTGTGTTAAAAGCACTTGTATCCTCCGCATGTCTTTATAGCTGCAGACTATGGTGTGGGTTTCAGAAATATGCCTTAACTACAAACTTATTCCAAAAATCAGTCTGATAGAACAACCAGGTGTGAGCATGTTAATACAATGTAGATCTCATTATCAGATCATCAATATTCAATGAAGAAACAGACAAAAAGGAAATCACTGACAGTTTAAAAACCTGTGTGAATAGGGAGGGAAGAACTTCTGAAGCAGTGTGTTATTTGCATTATGAAAAGAGACTTCATTTTGTGAAAAGAGCAGGTGAGTTTCCTTGAGTGGGTCTGGGTGCCAGGTGTCAAGAACAGCTCCACCTGACATCCTTCCACTGAAAATCTGTAAGGTATTTTCTGTAGGGAAGTCTACCATGACTATGTTTGGAGTAGTCCTTATTAGTACAACTGAAACAGAGAGAGAGACACCTTATGACTGAAGATACTTCCATGTGATGATCTTGTCCTGTGTATGCCAAACTTTCTACAGCTTGCCTGTCTTGCACATTATCACAGAACATTAGGGATTGGAAGGGACCTTGAAAGATCATCTGGTCCAATTCCTTTGTCACAGCAGGATTAGATTATCTTTCAAGGTCCCTTCCAATCCTTGATATTCTGTGATTCTGTGAAGTCGTACATGAACATATCATCTGTGAAAACTCAGGCAGTCAATTCTTGTGGCCAGCCTCACTGTCATGAAGGCTGCACCTCTCTTAGCAGCTGTCATCCAACCCAGGGCCCTCTCTACAACACTTGCCACCATCCGCTTGGGGCAATTCAATTCAGCCAGTGAAGCTGCTTAATGATGCATCAGAAACAGCAGTGATCAGAGCCCTTCAGCCAATGGGCCCATTTGCCATACACTTCTGCTGAGGTTGATGCACACTGAGGTTTCAATATATTTCAATACTAATTGAAATATTATTAATAATAGCCCTATTAATAGTACTATTAATATTAGGCAGCACACTCTTGCTCATCAGAGCACTCCAATCTCTGTAGCTGCAGAAACTACATCTTAATATTGCAACCTCTTTTGAAGGCACCAAGAGAGTCTCTAGATGACGGTGTTGAGTACCTGACAATACACAAGGAATCTTGCCAGTCCACACACAATGGCAAAAGAGGGAGTAAGACATAGTTTACCAAACATGAGAATATATGAAATGTTCTGTGACTTTATGCAGAAAGTAGAATCACATCCTTATCGTGTCCAAGTTGCAATGGATTTATTTTTCAGTGTTCTTCACAGGAATTGTTTCTCTAAAGATGGGAATTTGTAATCTCCAAAAATCCCCTTACAGATTGCCACAAACATGTAGTTTCAGGACTAATACCTCAGCCCATTTCTCCAGAAAACTCTTGCATTGAATATTTAACTCAACAAGCCTGATGGCTCCTGGAAACAACTAAGGTTACTCTTTCTTCTTCCCAAATGAATGGAGTTCAAACAATTTCAATACTTGTGAATCTCATCTAGAAGCTCATCTAGATAGGATGCTTCATCACTTGAAGCGTTCAAGGCTTTAAAATTCTTCTTGGGGACACTGACTGGAAAAACTCAGATCCAGCATTTGTTGTCCTGTGTGTTTTGGTGTCTAATGATGACAGCATCCTTGGGACTTGTTTACAGCAGGGCTTTCTAGCTTTTGTGGTTGGGTTTTATTCATTTCACTCGGAAAGAAACAGGTTGCTTCTAAGCTACCCTCTCTAAAAGAACTGTGGTATTGCAAAGGAAGAGATAAGGACATGAGGAAAATAAATTATATTTGTTTTTCCAAAACTCCCATAAACTTATTGTATAATTTGACTGCTTTGGGACAGGAGTCCTACCCATTTCCTTTCTAGTTCTTGTCTAGAAAAACAGAGCAAGGTCTAACTCTACAGAATATGGATAGGATTTGATCTCAAAATTCTCTTGCAACCAAAGAGACCCTGAAGTGCTAAATTTCAAGAATGAACACAGAATACGCAGAAAAGGAGAATAAAACTAATTTTCCTTCTGTGCCCTTCCCTAAAACCAGAGATAATCAGAAATTCTTCTGAGAGCATTTATCTTAGCATGACAGGAAAAACCCTGCCTTTAGCAGGTCGGCAGTGTTTAGTTGCTTCAGAACAAAGGTGGCCCACGTGCCACCTTCCACAGCCCCCTCCAGAGTTAAAAATGGCTCAGGAAGGAAGGAAGCTAGGACTGCCTGCCCCAAGGCTGGGCTTGGCCTATGAGGAGACCAGGATTAGAATAGGCCAGCAAGGTGCACCCAACTACAGCAAATATTCATGTGCAGAGAAGCACTGGGCACAGGGTTAGCCTGAGCCTTTTTCTCCATGGAAGAAAGTCTTTCTAGTCCCCACAAGAAACAAAATAAGTGGTGAACAATGCTCAGGACATCACAGTGCATAAAAGAGCTGTTGAAAACGCCTTTTTGTTCTTCTCATCGTGCACTTTCAAGTACCTCATCATTTAATATTTTGGTTGTCATATTTTTGAAGACTTTGACTCTTCTCAGTCTGAGGACTGCAACAAATATTTATTTATTCCTGAAATTAATTCCTTAATCTTACTACAAAGTTCATCTGTTGATTGTTTACTCAATTGCAACTCAGACTCCTAATTATCTCCTAAACAGTATGCAGATGAACGTAAAAACACTAGAAAAATCAGAGTGATGTCTCTCAGACAGATGACACGTACGACCAACAGCCCCATCTGTATCACAGGGTGTAAAAACACTCCGGAGCTCATCTTCACAACCTGCCACAAGCAGGAAGGACATCTACACATGCTGCCGTTGAGGGGAAGGTCCTGGCAATGAGGCTTCTGCTAATGCTATTTGAGAAACCTGTGTGGGTGTCCCAAATATGGATTTTGCTGTGGATGTTTGGCAGCTCGTTGCTTTGCTTCAGAAATAGTTTGAAGTTCTGTAGTTTCCGCTGGGCAATCAAGGGGTATTTGCTTTGATTTTCTCCCCTTTATTATGAGAGGGTGTTAGATCACTAGAACAGGTTGCCTACAGAAGTGGCTGAGGTCCCATGCCTGAGATATTCAAGGTCAGGCTGGTTTGGGCTCCGATAATCTCTTCTAATTAGAGCTTTTCCTGCTTCTTGCGAGGGGGTTGGACTAGATGACCTTTGGAAGCCTCGTGAAACTAGTTGCAGGACATATACCTTAAAGAATGAAAGAAAAACGGTGGAAGAGAGCAGTAGAGTAGCATAGCTCACAGTATACTGTGGGGAAGGATGCTGGAAAGAGGTGACCACCTTTCTCATGCTATTTGCTGCATTTACAGAGTCCAAAGTCCATTAAATGGGACTCCAACACTAAGGAAGGTAATTAGGCCTCCTCTTTCACTTCACCAAATCTGCTATACAGTCATGTTACTGGAAAGACAGTCTGTCTTGTGATGTCTTGTCTATTCAGCTCCTATATTTTTCTACAAGCCCACTAGAAAGGAAGGAAACCGTACATGTCTGCAAGGAGGTATTTATGACTAGGCTACTTCCTATTACAAATGGTTTTTTTTACTATTACAAATCTGCTCTTTACATGGGTTAGGAGCAGATTTTTGATGTCTTGCTGAAACCAAAGAAAGGTCAGGCTTTCAGAACATCACAATTTGCACAATTTTACCCGTCAAAATAAGAGGGGCACAAGGTGCTTTGTGTTTCTTGAATGCTTTCCTAATAAAGGCAAAATTAGTTGCTTTTTTCCCCCCTTTCCTCCATGTAAGAAGAGTATAAAACAGCCCGAGGTTTTGTACGAAGACAAAGTAGGATCTAGCCAGCTACATATAACAAAGAGGATGCTGGTGCCTGTATGAAGCCTTATCAGCTGCACATTTCATCTTTCAAGTGATCTGTTTTCCTAAACCATACTAGAAACCTTTCAGTAGTGTTTATGTGAAGAATAATACCACAATCATTCCAAGAAGAATGTGTTAAACGTCCTACAAATTGAGCCGAATATCTGCAGAGCTAAAGAGATTTAAACACCACAAATGAAACCAGGCTCCTTAAGACATGCTCAGGGCCCCAGCACACTCCAGGCTTTTCATGGTTAAACTCTGTTCCATGTCCTGCAATGGTTTTGAAGAAGATTACAAGATTCTGAAATCAAACCACTAAAAAAACCCACCACATTCACAGAAGGGAAAAGTTTTGAGAAGTTCTGTAGGTTACAGTTGCCAAGGAAACCACTGTGCAGCAGCCTTGTGGTCAGAAAATCCATTTTCTTTGTTCTCTGGGGGCAAAAAAAAGGTATTTCCGTGCAGAGTTTAAAGAAGAAGCCAACACAAACGTCACAGACCAAGATACTTGCACAGACACACTTAATCGCTAATGAGAGAAGATAAAGGACTCGCTAAACTGAGCTACAGAAAGCCAGCACTAGCTGAAATATTCATATAGGGGATGCAAGCTCTTTCCTGCTTCATGTTGGCACTTTGCAACAAGCGACTTCCCTTGGTATCAAAGCCCTCGACTGTGAGTGTGAACTCTATGGACTGAAAGATGATCCCAGCATTGGCTCTAATTTTCTTGGCCTCAGATTTTCTTGTTGCCCTGTGCTTTCAACATTGGTACTACTGCTCTAGTAGGGACTATGGTGCACAGATGTGCTTTTCTGCAACATCTGCCTTTCAGCCTTCCCTATTACCAGGTTTAAGCAGAAAAC
>JAOXOE010031248.1:0-11244 GCA_028565055.1 Phoeniculus purpureus
CTCCAGCAGCAAAGGGCAGACAGGGGGGTGTTTCTGCGGGGCGGGCTGGGGATTGGGGCTGAAGGCAGGAGGTGGGGGTGGGTGCTCTCGTCCAGGCTCCTTCCCGCAGCCTGCAGCAGCCTCTCGTGGGGATGCGGGGCTCTGCAGCCAGACTTGGTACCCGAGCTCGATTTCCACCCTCGACCCCGCGATGCTGAGCTCGATCCCCATGTCATCACCCCGTGGGATGCTGCACTGGCCCAGCCAGGAGCAAGGGGCTGGGGCTGCCCCACAGACTGCCCCCGGCTGAGAGGCAGCTGCTCTCCTGCTCCGCAGGCATCTCGCTCATCATGTGGAACGCGCTGTACACGGCTGAGAAGGCCATCATCCGCTGGAGCCTGCTCACCGAGGCCTGCTACTTCACCGTGCAGCTCCTGGGTGAGCGACTGCAGCCCCCCGGGAGCGAGGACGGGGATGGAGGGGGTGCACCGGGCAGGGCTGGAGCGATGGGGACAGGCGGTGAGCAGTGGGGCTGAAGCAGAGCTGGAGGGGTGCACTAGAGCTGATGGAGTAGACCCCGGGCTGGAGGAGGTGTGGGGTTGGGATTGGGACTGAGGTGAGTCCTGGGAGTCTCTGAGGGCTCTGGGAGACACCGAGCTCCGGCTAGCACCAGACTGGTTTGTACTGGAGGTGGTTTCAGACGGCTCCTTCATCCTCCCTGCCAGCTGCTCATTTCCTATCCTCACTGTGGGCTGTAGGGAAACGTCTTCCTCCAGTTCATTTATCTTTCTCCCTAAGAACGTTCGAGGTCCCCATGGGCAGCACTGGAGCTGCTGCCTGGGCACTGGAAAAGCTGGAGCTGCCCCCCAAAATGGGGATGTTTGCTGGGTCTGACCAACCCAGAGCAGTTGGCTGGGCACCGCGTTAGAGGGCAGCAGCAGCAACCTGCTTCGTGCTGCTGGGCTCCCGCCACCAACCTCTGCCTCCTCTTCCTCCTCCTCCTGCAGTCACCACCATCTCCCTGGTCGAGAGCAGCCGGGTGGCCACGGGCGCTGTGCTCCTGCTGGGCAGCCGAGCCCTCTTCATCCTCATCAGCATCTACTATTACTACCAGGTCGGCCGCCGGCCCAAGAAAGTCTAAATCCCTGGGCTTAAGTCATGGAAGGGGGTGTGGGGGGGTCGGTGAATTTGCTTTATAACGGTCACTTCTCTCTTTGGGTTGTTTTTCTTAGTCCTTTTTGGTCCCCAGATGGTTTCCTTCCTCCTTCCGCTCGCCGGCATCCATCGGTGCTGGTGGGGTGAGGGTGGGGCGAGAGCAGCGGGAGGAAGGCTCAGGGAGGTCTGCAGGCTCAGGGAAAGAGCTGGTTTCCCCAAGGATGGGGGGACCAGCCGGTGGGATCGCAGGCTCTGAACCCGCTGCAGCAAAGCACAGAACAGGACCAGCAGGAGGAACCCAGACCCCGAGGGGACGGGGCGGCAGCACTCGCCATGAGGGGACTGGGCTGCTCCCGTGGGGTCTGTCCTCGTGGGCAGCCCCGTCCCCGCTCGCCCAGAGCTGCACCAGCAGCTCTCCCCTCACTGCTGGAGGTGCTGCCCCATCAGCAGCCTTCACCGTGGAGGAGCTGGAGCCCCTTCCCAGGACAGCACTGGGAGCCAGACGTGAAGGATGCTGTTGGGAACAGCCCATTGAGCACAAAAGACACCCCCAGTCAGGGGATGTTTCCAGGCTGGGGTCCTGTCCCTTCACTCCAAACACTTCCTACACTGGTGGTCGTGGCTGATGCTGGAGTTAAGCCATGGCGGAGCAGACCGAGGGCCACGGCACAGCCTCTGGAGCTGGACCCCGTGCTGGGAGACGGTCCTGCAGCTCTGCCAGCGGGCAGGAGCCCCAGCCCTGTTCCCCTCGGGAAGCGTGGACCAAAGTTTGTAGCATTAGGACACTGAACTGGGATGAAGACAGCGAGGAGTAGGGCAGCTGGAGGTGTCGCTGCCTCCTCTGGCTCTGCCAAGGATGGACTGGACGTGGCTGAGCGCTCGCTGGCCAGTCTCTCCAGCACCCACTGGGATTGCCAGCAGTGGCTGCACAGCCCTTGTGGGTTATCCCTGTCCGTGGCTGGAGCTGACATCTTCTGTCCTCCATGGGGCTAAAGCCAGAAGGTCCAGGAGCAGGCTGTGGACTTGTTACTCCTGGCGACTGCACGACCCCAAAACCCCGCTGACGGCCCTGCACCCCCGGCAGAGTGGTGCCCACCTGGCCAGAACAGCAGCCACTGGCGGGACTGGGACCTGGGGCTGTCGCTGTTCCATATCTTCGTAGAGTTAGAGGAAGGTAGTGGGTAGTTGCTGTTGTCGTGGTAGTGCTTTTGGCATTTAGGAGCAGCTGCGTAAGCTCGGGGCGCTGCGACTGTACCTGCCGGGTAGGGAACGGTGCTGGGAATAGCTGAGCCTGGAGGCACCGCCGCTGCGAGGATGTGGGGGTCACTCCCAAGAAGCTGCAGAGGCAGCATCCGGCAGCAGGTGGGTGCTGGAGCCTCCCCACAGCACCTCTGCCCAGCTGCTGCCCACAGCTGTGTGCTAGAGGAGCCCACGAGGGGGCCCAGCCTGGGGAGCCTCCAGCAGTGCTCCACGAGGGGCTGCTGCCACCTGCCCAGCGCCTGGCGGGCAGCTCCCAGGGCATCACTGAGCTGTAGCTGTTGGAATAGGTAGGTGAAGCTTGAGTCTTTGTGTTGGGGGGGCACACGAGTGTCTGCACGGATCAGCGAGGGCTTTGGGGGTGGGAAGTCACGATTCTAGGGGTGAGGGGGGACGGACAAATGACACTGGGAAAAGCAGTCCTGCAGGAGATGCAAGTTAGAGGGTCTTGGCTGCCTTCCCCTCCCATCGGTGTTGGCCACAGGTCTTAACACCTAGAGAAATGAGCTGCTGCGCCGGTGAGAGCAGCTCTCCAAAGGCTTCTGGAGGTGGGAGGGTGAGGGAAGCAGCTGGAGCTCTCTAAAGGAGCTGTGCTCGGGTGAGGACAGATTCCTCTGGGTGTCTCCAGCTCCAACGTGCAGCAAAGGCTGGGGATAGCCCACAGGAGAGACCTCGTGCTCCTTGGGCCCAAGTCCTGAAGGAGGAGAGGTGACCGACTCTTCTGCTCCGTCTGACTGCAGGTGGATGAAGCTGACAGCCTGGCAGTGGGACAGGGGCTCTGTGGCTCTTCTTCCACAACCAGGAGAGATGGGTGAGGCTGCAGGTCCTGCTGCTCACCAGGGTGCCAGACCCAGCCGAGAGGTGACCGTGTGGCAGGAGAGGTCTAGGGGGGAGTTTCTCAGGGCAGCTGGAGGTTGGAGCCCAGGCAGGGACCAAAGCACTTGGTTGTCCTCGTGGAGCGGTGAATGTGAGGGAGGAGGATGCTGAGAGGCGCCTGTGTGAGGGAGGAGGATGCTGAGAGGTGTGAGCAGATCTGTTCCTGAGGGCAGGAGCTGCAGGTGCCGGCTGAGGGGTTGACAGCCTGAGCCCCCCATCGGGACCTGCTGTGGGGAAAAGCTCCATCTCCACCGGCAGCATCAGCCTCCTCCTCTCCTTCACTGTGAGCGACACCCTGGACCGACCATCCCCTGCGTCTGTGCGACGCTCTGTGGGGCTGGGGGTCCCGCTCAGAGCAGGATGGGGCCAGCACTGAGACCTGACCCCCTTTCTCTGCCAGTGATAGACCCAGGACAAGGTGGGTCTGTGAGCACAAGGGTGATGCAGGAAGCCCAGAACCCACAGAACCCCCCTCTCCATCGCCTTATCCCACCCACCCAGTGTCTGGCAAACTGGAGCCGGTGCAGAGGAGCCACTGGGTCTGCACCTGGGGCGCTCAGTTTATACCTCACCTGTAGCTGCTGCACCCGAGCAGACGCCTCCTCCTGCAGTCCAACCGCGACTGTCCCAGCGCCGAGCACGCAGTGACGATTAAAGCCCCTCTCACAGACCCTGTGCCTTTATTTTTTTGCTGAATTTATGTCGTTTTGTAAGAAACTCGCACAAAAAACCTCGCTGAGAGCCCGTCTCCTGCTTCGGGTTGGCGAAACAACCACGGGGACGTCTCCTCTCAGTGCAGAAAGAGCCTCAGCGCAGGGAGCTGCGGGGCAGACCGGCCTCTGCTAGCTCAGAGAACCGACACTTACAGCGGGGTTTGCTCTCTGAAAGAGGCTCCAAAGGTTCTATTTCACACAAAGCCCTTTTCCCTGGCTCCTTGGCCGGCACTGGAGCATTAAACTGGGGTGCTGGGGGTCCCCAGGCCATCGCTGGGGGGAGTGTCTATCTCTGCTCCCAGCTGCACCCCAGCATCCCTCCTGCAGCTGGAACCGCAGGAGTACAGTCGTGTCTCCCGGATCTCTGCAGAGGAATCTGCTCTCTGGGTCCTGCTGCCTGGGTCTGACCTCCACAGCTCCGCAGGGAGATGCTTCTGTCTTCCCAGCAACTCCAGTCCCTTGCTGAAAGGTGGTGCTGGGGTTCAGGGTTGTGTCCCCAGTTACCCAGCAGCAGCCGACACCTTCAACCAGAAGTTCAGACCCAGGTAAGAGCTGAGCAGAAGTGGGAGTAGCAGATGAGCAAGAGCTCCTTTGGAAGAGGAGAGAAGGGCAGCTGGGCTGGCCAGTGGGTACAGAGCCAGCCCTGAGAACCGGTGGTCCCAGCTGTGGCACCTCCATTGATGTTCTGACTGCCTGGGTCCAGCTCCAGCAGCTCTCTCCCTGCACCAGTGGTGGCAGAAGGCTTCGCTCACTAGTTGACTCCCCTGGCAATGGTGGTCCAGGACCAGGCACTCACCTCTGGGGCAGCAGAGGTCCCCAGCAGCTGAGCCTGCTCCCTCAGACCAGCAGCCCCAGCTCTTCCCCTCTTCCACACAGCACCTGCACCACTGCTGGGGTTTGGGTTTGGCTGGAGAAACTGGCTCCTTCATCAAGCCCCAGCCCAGGGTTGACAGCTCACACTCCTGGCTGGAAGAAGGTCCATTGGGAAGAGTCCAGAGCAGCTTTCCACGATGTGCAACGTCCCTCCCGAGGCTGCTCAGCAGCCCTGGCTGCTGCTTTCCTTGCTGGAGGATGCTGGCTGTGGCCTGGAGTGGCTGCAGCTCCACCTTCCCCAGTTCTGAGCGATGGTTTTATCAGGAGCTGCCCCCGAGGAGCAAAACCAACCCTGTGAAGCTGCTCCAGGCACCCAGGGGTGGGTGACAGCCCTCCAGCTCCTCCATCCAGCATCCCTGGAGCTCCTGCAGGAACCGCTGTGCTGCTGATGCTCCAGAGCACCACTGACCTTCACGCCAGGACGAAGGGGAAGCTGATGGGGTCTAATGCTGTCCTCTCCCCTTCCCAGCAAGGCAGCAGGACCTTCACCAGAGCCACCATCTGTCCCCTGCCGTGGGGAGCCCTTGGGTCTCTGTGTCACTGAGCCCAGCCTGGGGCTCCAGAGCAAAACCAGTGTCACGGGGCTTCTCCAGCAAGTTCCAGCTGATGGGGCTGTTCCAGGGGAGACCGTGTGAGCCTGGGGAACTAAACCCAGCCCCGCAGACAGCAGCCACCTACTTCCTTGGCTGAGCCACCACCGCCTCGTCCAAACCCACCTGGGCAGTCGCACGCTCCAACCAGCAGCCTGTGAGTGCTCTTCAGCCCTTTGCTGGCTCAGGGAGCAGGCAGGAGAGGCTGCTGGGGGTGTCCTCCAGTGCAATGAAGGGCTCCTGCTGCAGGGGGCTCCGGGCTGGGGACCGCTCTCCAGTGTAGTTAGTGCACATCATCATCATCATCATCACCACCTCCTCGACGTTCCAGCCCCCCGGAGCACAGTCGCTTTGCTCGCCCCTATATTACAACCCTCCTCTCCGTTTCACTTCTCCCCCCTCAGCCCAGTCTGTTCAAACAAATAGAGTTCTCTGGATGGTTGCAGGTTGCTGCTGCTTCATCTCCTCCTTCTCTCCGCGCACGGCTGGGGCAGCGGCCACCACCTACTGGATCCCTCGGAAGAGACACATAGCAAAGACCATGGCGAAGAGCTGGGAAGGGAGAGGGGGGAAGAAGGGGGCAAAACCAAACCAGAAAACCATCAGCTGTGTCTTCTAGAGGATCTGCAAAGTGCCCCCACCCTGGCCCTGGGACCCCTCTGCCCAGCAGGCAGCGATGCAGTGAGCGGGACCCTCCCAGCACCCAGGGCAGGCTGTGGCTGAGCGCTGTTCTTTCCCTGAAGGGAGAAGCTCCCTCCCCATCACCTCTTTCCTTGTCCTTCCCAAAGTGTTGGTGGTTAACCATACCCCATCCTGCTCCTTCTCCCAGGACAGGGGACCCAGCCTTGCCACAGGGCTATAGCTCCTCAGGAGCATCCTCCTCCGGGGCAGGGGGGATGGAGCTGCTCTGTGCACAAGGGTCTGACCCCAGTGCCCGAGTGAGAGCCCAGCCAGCTGCCAGTGCTGGGGATGCCAGTGGGTGTCCCCACTTATTCCTCTGCCTCCCTTGGCCAAGGAGCAAGCACCCAGCTCTCGCCCTGCACAGGCTGATGCCCCAGCTCGCTGCGTGCAGGAGCGAGTTGCTGCTGGAGCTCACACAGGAGCCAGAGCTCATCCCAGGCGCCCACAGGCGATGGGGAGCTCCTGCCCTCGGACATCCCCCCCAAAACACTGGACCAGACCGCACGCAGGACACTGCTGTCCCCTGGTCACCCATCAGCAGGCACCTCGATGGCCAGGACGCCGATGGCCAGGGCTCCGGCCAGGTACACGTAGGTCTCGAAGGAGTTGAGGATCACGGTGTAGCAGCCCTGGGGAGGAGACGGGGCGGTGAGACGCAGCTGAGCAGCGCTGGGCACAGCCCTCAGCCCCGAGCAGCCCCCTCACCTGCCGGTTCTGGAACCTCTCGACACCCCTGAGACAGGCTTCCCTGTCGACAAACGGCCCCTCCCGGCTCTGGAGCTCCCGCTGGCAGCAAGCCTCCGGCGTGGGCTTGTCCAGCGATGAGTAGCGGGGGTGAGGGACAGCCTCAAAATCTTCGGGGCCATTCACACCGCAGCAGGCGAACTGTGAGGGAGAGGAGGAGGAGGAGGAGGAGGACAGAGCTGACTCAGCAGATCCCAGACACCTGCTGCAGGGCCATTCCTGCAGGGACCAACGCCCGAGCCAAAGCATCTGCTGCCTGCAGAGAAGTGTCTGGGGGGGTGATTCTGGGGCTTCTGCTTCTGGGCAGTCCCACTGCTCCAGGGTTGCACTGCAGACACCGAGGTACCCCTCAGACCCCTTTAACGTTGCCGCTGGAGATCACCCAGAGCATCCACACGGGAGCCAGAGCTCATCCCAGCCCCACAGCCAATGGCCAGGACTGCTGCTGCTCTGCTGGCTTTCCCCTAGCACCCCGCTCTGCAGACTGGAGGATGCTGCTCAGGTCCTCGTTAAGGATTCAAGTCAGACTCTGACTCAGTCTCCTCTCAGCCAGAGGAAGGGAAGGTCTTTATTAAAGCCCCGAATCAGCATGCAGGGCAGCAGCCACCTTCTGCTTTTAAGATTAAAAGTGACTTCTCCCCTGTCGAGCCTGACATGCCGCTCTCCCGCCCCCGAGGAGCTGCCGCGGGCTGTGTGGAGCGCTCAGTCCACAGCCAGAGAGCTCCTGTCGCAGCTCCAGCAGCAGCGGGAGGACCTGCCTGCAAACCCACTGACAGCCCCAGGTTTGTGCTGCCGCTGGCCGGGGGATAGAGAGGTGATGGCTGCACTCTGTCGGGGCTGGGGGTACCCAGAGGGGTCACTTACTGTGATCATCACGGAGTTCCAGGTGGACGAGAAGACGTCGGTGTCGTTGTTCCTCTGGTAGTTCTTCTTCAGCTCCTTGGTGAAGAACTCCCTGGTCAGCTGAAATGCAGGCGGGTGGAAACGTGAGGGCTGCTGCCTGCACCCTGCCCAGAGGTCCCTTCGCTGGTGGCTGCAGGACCACTCACTCGTTCAGGCTGGAAGAGCCCTTCAAGCTCACCCAGTCCAGCCTTGACCTCAGCTGTCCCATCCCACCCCCAAGCCCTGTCCCTGAGCTCCAGACCTCCCTGACTGGGACATATGGCCAGGGATGGGGACTCAACCATCACCCCAGGCAGCCCCTGACCACTCTCCAGGAAGAAGTTTTCCTGATGGCCAGTCTGATCCTCCCCTGGTGGAGCTGGAAGCCCTTCCCTCTGCTTCTGTTGCTGATGACCTGTGAGCAGAGCCCAGCACCAGCATCTCTGCAGGGTCCTTCCAGAGAGCTGTAGAGATCGATGGGTTGTTGTGACCCAGATGCAGGACCCCACACTTGGCTCTATTAAAACCCACCCAATCACCCTCAGCCTGCCCAGGACCCACTGTACAGCCTCAGTACCCTCCAGCACATCGACACCCCCTGCCATAGAATCACAGAATCATTAGGGATGGGACTGGGTGATCTCTGGAGGTCCCTTCCCATCCCTAACGTTCTGTGCTGCTGTGACTGTGCCCTGCAGAGACAGCCCCACGTTTTCCTTGGCTCCTGCCTGTTCCCAACGCTCAGACTTTGAGACCAGTATCACCCCTGGCGCCTAATCCCAACCCACCGCCTCTGGCAGCCTCTGAAACCAGAGAGACATTTGAATACAAAGCGAAACCTCTATTTCAACAGCAGCAGCCCCCGAGGAGACTGTCGGGAGCTCGTGTGTGATTTTTATGAGGGTTGGCTGGAAGCGGAGCCCCAGCGCTGGAAGGGCCCCGTCTGCCAGGAAAACAACTGATCCCATTGTGCTGCTCTTGGGTGCCTCTGTCCTGAGCCGCTGGAGTTCAGGGAAACGTTGAAAAGAAATGAAACCGACAAGTCAATAAATGTCTGATGCCGCAGGGCTTGTGCTGTAGGTCCAGGCTCCAGCATCGCCCTCCTCCTTCCACCCCAGAGCCCTCCGGCTGCTCAGCTCGAGGACAGGCAGCTCCTGTCTTCGGTTCCTGCAATCCCTGTCCCTAAGTGAGACCACCTCGTCATTAGATCACAGAACTGTTTAGGTTGGGAAAGACCCACCCCACAGCCTCTCTCTACTGTTCACAGAAGACAGTCTTTGGTGGGGGAGCTGCTTCTGGAAAAGAAAGGGTTCTCCAGCCTCCACAGCCTCTTTTACAAGGGAGGAGAAGCCCTGGCACTGGCCACGGCTGACTGGCACCAGCCATCCTCATCGGGACCTGCTTGAGTCTCCTTCTCTGGAGAGGTTTCAAACCCTCCTGGGCATGTTCCTGTGCCACTGGATCTAGGGGATCCTGCTGTGGCAGGGGGATGGGACTGGATGACCTTTGGGGGTCCCTTCCAATCCCTAATGTTCTGGGATTCTTTGACTCAAGAGCTCCTTGGGAGTGCCACTGGCCCCACAGACCACCACAGCTCACCCCCATGACCACCGCTTCCACTGACCCCCACCACAGATTCACAGTTAGAATTCCAAGAGGTTGTGTGAACGTGAATTCACCCCCTCGTGTTTCAGGGAACATCAGAGCCTGCCCTCGAGCCGCTGCTGGGAAGGTCCTTCCCAACACAGGGTCACTGAAGGACCCCCTCTGTCCCCCACAGGCACCCCTGTCCAGCCTCAGCCTAACCCAAGGCGGCAGTAAAAGCTCCACCAGTCCTCCCCTTTAACACAGACCCCTTCCTGCTGGTCAGAGCCAAACAAGCAGAGAAGCCCAGGGAAGGCAGAAGGCTGCTCCCCTCCGGGTTCTCTCACTGCCAAGAAGACCCCAGAGTCCCAAACTGCTGCAAGACAGCTCCTGCTGCTGCAGCCCCAGGTTCCTGGGCACTGCCGGGCACAGGGGACAGCACCGAGCCAGCCCACGGCCACAGCCCCACTGCCTCCACATCTGCAGGGGCTGAACTATTCCACGGGGGTTCAGGGCCTGCGCCCCACCAGGCACTCACATTTTCTCTGAAGATGAAGGCCAGGATCGCAGCCGAGAGCTCTGCCAGGAAGATCAACAGGATGAACAGGAAGAACTGGAAGGGAGAAGATGCAGAAATTAGCTGATGCTGACACCCGGGCAGATGTGCAGGGACAGAGGGGCTTGACAGCACCAAAGGGAGGGGATGAACAGCAGAGGAGACGGGGATCACAGACTCACGGGACATGAGGGAGCTCCTTCTGGAGCTGCGGGGCCCAGAGCTGGACACATCACTCCAGCTGCGGTCTCCCCAGGGCAGAGCAGAGGGAGGGGAGAACCTCTCTCCATCTGCTGAGCACCCCGGGATGCCGTTACCCCTCTTGGCCACAAGAGGGCGACACTGCCGGCTCCCGGCCATCCCGCTGGCTACCAGGACCCGCAGGTCCCTCTCTCCCCCGCTGCTCCCCAACAGGTCAGTCCTCAGCCTATCCCGGTCCCTGGGGCTGTTCTTGCCCAGTCGCCAGACTCTCCACTGCCCTGGTTCCAGCTCATTCCATGTCTCCCCCCCTAGCTCTGCAGCCTGTCCAGGTCCCCTTGAATGGCAGCCCAACCTGCCGGCGTGTCAGCAGCTCCTCCCAGCTCCGTGCCATCAGCAAACGAGCTGAGAGAGCTCTCTGGTCCCTCACCCAAGTCCCTGAACGACGGCTGGGGTACAACCATCACACCTCTGCCACCAGGAGTGTGGGGAAGGCAAACTCCAGTCTAACAGAAGCTGCTGCTTGATTTTGCTGCCCGGACACTGTTTTGTTTTGAGTTTCCCCACGGGAGGGCAAAGAACAAGTGATGAGGATGAACGTTCTGCAAATTCTCTTCATCACCCATCAAGGGACCTCGGCACAGTCGCCGCGAGGTCGAAGGTGGTGATCAAGTGATTAGTCCCATCGCCCTGCTAATTGCGCTTCATTCGCTGATTACTGGGAGGCGCAACGCTCACCCCAGCTCCAGCGCGGGGCTGGAAGCAGCCGGAGCAGCTCTGATGGGCTGCCTCAGCACCCCCCAGCACTGATTCACACTCAGCAGCACCGCTGCAGGCAATCCAGCAGCAGCCGTGGGGGCTGATGAGAGAAACAAGACGGATCAGTGGGGTGTCAGAACTTGCAGGCAGAGGAGGCAGCAAGTGGAGCAGCACTGGGTGCCCCTGAGCAGAGCCTGGCTCCATCCTCCTCACACCCGCCCTTCCCATACTGATCAACATCCATGGGGTCACCCCTCAGGCTCCTTTTTCCCAGCTCCAGAGCCCCAGCTCCCTCAGCCTCATCTCAGCAGGGAGATGCTGCCCTCCCTCCATCACCCCTGTGGCTCTGCACTGGCTCTCTCCAGCAGCTCTGTGTCCAGCTCTACCCGGCCTCCAA
>JAOXOE010031249.1:0-12128 GCA_028565055.1 Phoeniculus purpureus
CTCCTTCTCTGGAGATGTTTAAAACCCACCCGGATACATTCCTGTGTGACTTGGTCTAGGTGGTCCTGCTGTGGCAGAGGGATTGGACTAGATGTAATGTTCTGTGATTCTGTGAACGAGCAGCTGAGGCTAGGGGAGAAGGTAATTTAGCATACAACCACAAGCAGAGCCACCTTAGCCACATGTTGACTTGAAATCGACAGTTACTTGGGTATGTAGGTTGGAAAAATGAAAAGGGAGGCAAGGATTGAATAGAACAAGATCTACGGATTTGTGCAGATGCAAAAAAGCCTTCAGTTTGGAGTGGAATGGTGTAATAATTTCCACAATTTCAATTTGTATGTTCTAGTCTTATGCATGCTGTCTATAACATTGGAGACTTATTGTCAATATCTCTTT
Organism: Phoeniculus purpureus; assembly: GCA_028565055.1. NCBI lineage: Eukaryota > Metazoa > Chordata > Aves > Bucerotiformes > Phoeniculidae > Phoeniculus > Phoeniculus purpureus. The sequence continues at coordinate 400 of JAOXOE010031249.1, forward strand.
TTAATTACAGCCACCCTCCAGCCCCTGCAGTATAAAACCTCTATAAGTTCATAAATCAAAAAGAGTTCCATCCTCTAAACAACAAAAATGCGGCTGCTTTGCCCCAGTGTGGTTTTAAAACAACTTACTGAAAGTCCTGCAGAACATTCGGATTGAGGTCCCATTTTCACCACTTTGTGTGAGTCTGGAAGTAACTACCTGAAACTGCTGTTTTGGCCCCTGGTCTGTCTTCACTCAAATAAAGCACATGGGACCCAGGCCCAGTGCGATAACTTGCAGTAGCATCAAGGCTATTAGCAGGACCACAGTGTTGTGTAAGAGCTACCAGGTTTTAGGTTCCAGCTAGGTTAGGACATGGTGCTTCACAGACAGCGTGTATGATGGCAGACAAGTATTTTGAGGAGCAACTGAGGGAACTAGGGTTATTTAGCCTGGAGGAAAGGAGCCTGAGGGGAGACTGTATTGCTCTTTACAACTACCTGAGATATAGTTGTAGAGAGGTGGGGGTCGGCCTCTTCTTCCAGGTCACTTCTTGTCACAGGACAAGAGTAAATGGCCTCAAGATGTGCCAGGGGAGGTTTAGATTAGACAATGGGAAAAATGAAAGCGTGGTCAGGTATTGAAACAGGCTGCCCAGGGAGGTGGTGGAGTCACTGTCTCTGGAGGCGTTTAAAACCCATATAGGTGTTCAAAAACATGGTTTAATGGGCAAGGTGAAATTGGTTGACAGTTGGACTTGTTGACCCTTCCGATGTTAATTATTCTATGAGTTTATGACAGCATTACCGTGCTTGGAGCTCAAATCTCTGCATGTTGCTGAAGAGAACTGTCCTTCAAGCTGCTCAGTTAGAGTGTGTTCTCACCCACTCCTTTTGGCAAAATCAGGTCTTTGCTTATTTGCTTTCTAGTAACCGGTGCTGTCCTTGTCACTCTTTCTGAAGTTTTGCCAAAGTTTTGAGGAAACAACACCTAAAAACCCCAAATTTTCTGAGATTAGCTCTGATAAAGCAGCCTAATTCTCATGACAACATGCAGGCATCAGAAATTTTACACCTCAGTGACTGAAGATGAAATATTCATGTTTATTAGTTTTTAAAATGCACTTTCTGCCCTTTTGCCAGATTCTATGAACCGTTTTTATGACTCAAGAAATTTGTGTTTCGGATTTCGAAAAAGTTGATTTATTTCATTTTTTCAAATACCTTTGCAAATGAGAACACTTTTTATTCTGATGAAGTACCCAGGATACAACGAGTTGTGATAAAATATGTGTTGTCTTAGGACACACAGAAAAAAATCAGGTATATTACCAGAAGGAAAATTTTTTAAAAACTGATACAGCTTTACCACAATGGGTGAAAGCACTGTGACTGAGTTCTATGAATGTAATTTTACATCAAAAAACTAGTTATATGTCTGCCTCCCTCCCTTCCTGCCTCCCATCCTCCTTCACTTCCTCTCGGTGTCCCTTCCTCCCTCCCTGCCTTCCTCCCTGCTTTCCTGCCTTTCTTTCCTTCATTTTTCCTTCTTTGCTTACTTTGCTGGAGGCAAATACAGATAATTTTCCCCCTGAGGAGTAACAATGATTACTAGTAATGATTATGAAGTAATTCTTGCATGTTTTACTTCCTCAGAATGAAAAAAGTGTGTAACTACCTAACCCTCTTCACTTCATACAAACACAAATATATTTAAGGACTTAGAGTGGTCTGGAGTGGCTTCCTTGAACCCTAGTTTACTGCACTTCACATATTTCCTTCCACCTGATTTACAATATTTAGTACTGGGACAGCAAGTCCTCAGAAGACTCTGGACAAGTAATGTGACCATTAGCTCTTCAGGATAGAATTTATCAAACCAAGATGAAAAGTCCCTGTCAATCTCTTTTTCAACGAAAATATATCTTCTCCAAGCAGGAGTGAGGCATTTATTTACTGGCTATGTGAAAGGTCACTTTCTATCAGCTAAAAGCAGTGGTTTAAGCAGTGGATTCTCCATCATTATTCATGGACATGAGAAAAGAGAGAGAGTCAAACATAGTACATTTGACTAGCACTGGTATGATCATTCATAAAAATTGTCCACAAATTTCTCAGTTTATCCTAAAGCAGAACTGTGGGTGAGTTCAGCATGCAGAGTGCAATATTGAGTAAAGTATCTCCCTAAGTCCCATGGAGGAAAAGATCGAATGGAAAGGCTTCATGTGAGAATTAATTCAACAGTGGAGGAAGACAGTCCAAGGTAGAATTTTCAGCTAAACAGATAAGAAATAGAAATTGGATGAAAGATTGTCTCAATTGGAGATATTAAGCATTGGTTTCAATGTCCTCTGAGACTTCTGTCCAATGACCCCTTCTAAATACTGAATTAGAGACAGTGTCATATCTTTGTTGCCAGGTGTTTCAACTTTTCACTGTATTTGTTTCATAGCACTCAATAATGGTAGGAAAATTCCCTTATTTTAAAGGCTGGGGCACAGAAATATCAGATACTTTATAGTCATTCATCTGCAGAACAAGTTGGAAGAGGTCTTAACTGACTATAGCTTAACTTTTGCTTAAAGCAGTGCCAACCATTTTGGACTCTTACAGGATATTCCCTTCTCATTTTAGGCTGAACAGCCCACCCAAGCCCATTCAGGAAATTTGTGGAATCACAGGAAAGCAAGAACAAGTTTCTTCTATTTCAAGTTGAGAAGTAGCCAAACAGAGTTTTTAATGCTTCTTCTTAATGCAGTAGAAAATCTGAGAGTGAAAAACTAGAAGATAACAGTTTCAGAGTGAAGAGGAGATGCTTTGAAGAGCCACAGCATGTGATTATGCTGCACAGGTGCACATCAGAGGATACTGAACATGTAAAGGTTTGCTTGGATTGAAGAGCTGTAGCACAAGTCTGCAGCAAGTAGAAGATTCCAATATTTGATATATTTTATACATTCTAGTATATATCGGGAAATATATTCTTGATGTAAAGCTGTAAAAAGTGGGGAGCCTGCACAATCCATACCCTCTGTCATGATACCATAGAATGAGGCTTGTAAAGTGGTGTCTCATCTTAAACGGACAGATATTGCTGCCATAAAATCTAGCTTTTAGCATTATAAACTCTTCTTTCTTGTCTGCCTAGAAGTTTTAACTCTTTTTTTTTTTTAAGCATCTCACCTAAACACATATTTGATCACAAATAGGACAAAGCTATGCCACTTGCTGATCATTCAATTTTAAAGGTGCCTCCACCACACACTCGAAATGCATTTTTTCTCCACCTCCCCCATACTCAGTCAGAATAGGACAATTTTTACAATTTCTTTTTTTAAAAGTTTCAAAACTTTTCAGTTCTGTGAAGATACTACACTAGCAGAAATCTGTTGTAATCACTTGCAAAAATGAACACAGTTCCTAGCAAAAAATTAGTATTCATCTTCAGAAGATCCACTTTTCTTTTTTTAAGTGAAACAAAAGAGAAGAAAGAACTGTTTCTGATGAAATTTAAGTTTTCAATGGACACATGTTTCCCACAAAAAATATCTCACATTTGTAGCCAAACATTGGTTTTCTGCCAGAGCACAGAATTCCATTTCTGTAATAGAATCTGATCAGGCAACAAAAGCTATGAAATAAGAATCGCTCTTTTCTTACATATTCAGCTGTGACCTATCAAAGCCAACACCAGGCGTTTAGGCGCCACAGGAAAACACTTTTTTTTTTCCCTTCTGTGATTTAGACAATTTAGGGAGAAGGAAGAGGCAAACAATCTAATAACTCAATGACATTCCATTGAGCACTAGAGTAATTGCAGCAGATATTCTAAAAGATACATAAATCACAGTTCCTCCTTGCCTGTTTCTAACCTGATGCATCTGAACCTTTCCAAAGAAAACACTTGCACCTCTCTATCAAGGAGTTTATTTAAACTGATGCAACCTTCTTTCCCACAGTTGTAGTCAGCCTTAGCTCTGGAGAACGGATGAACATAAAGTGAAACAGTCCAGGCAAGTCAAAGTCAAAGCCAAAGCACAATACATTTGGTGACTTAAAATGCCAGCAACTACTTTGCTGTAAGAGTAGGAGACACTGCTTGAAGAACAGTCAAATAAAATCAGTGGGCACCTTGGTGCAGTATTATTTTGCATAAAGTACATGGCATGGTCTCCATTCTCAGTCACCAACACAGGGGCAGTGACATTCCCTATCTAATGTCAGAATGCTGTACATCCTCCTTTCAAAAGAATGCAGAATTTGTTTTTTTTAGCACAAATCCCTGTATTCTCAGAGTAGTTTTCCACAACATGAAAGAAAATACCTGAATTCAAAGAGTGTATTTGGAACTTCTTTCAGAATTCAATCACTTGAAAGTAATAGTCTTCCCTTTCAATGATCATACGTTGATAAAAGCTTTATCACAGCATCTGAAAACCCATCTATGCATTGGATTAAATTGTCCACTACAGTATGCCAAGACAAAAAATGACCTTGCCTTTTTTCTTTCTGGTTCCCTGGCCTATCTGTTTAATCACTGAAAATGGAAGGACACATGTCTGCACAAATATATGCTATTTTCAGCCAGCGAATGCTGGCTCAGCATAGCTTTACCATCTCTTACATAGCTTTCCTCACCTGTGGCTCGATCAAGGCATGGGGGCAGCAATAAAGTAGATAGTTGTACCAATGACCAGGTCCTGGGGCCATTTGGTCACCTTCCATCATCAGATTTCTGGGCTAACTGAAAACAGAGCTTCTTGCTGATGCCGATGTGGAACAAGATTTGGATAATGAGATGAAGTGAGGAAGTAATTCTTGTAAACTTGGAATTTTAGCATTAAATTCTCCTTCCCCATTATCTCACTTCAGATTCCAAACTGAAGCAGGACTACAATACTAGGCAGTGCCTGACACCATGAATCAATTTATTTTGTTTTTGTCCCGATGAACCTCTTCTCTGGGCTGCTTGCATCTGTATGCCTTTCTGTTGCTTTTGCATTTCCTTTGCTTTCTGTCTTGTAGCTATACTTTTGAAAGTAATTAGGGGTTTAACCAGCAATGATATTTAACTAGAAAAGGCAGACTGATCCCCACAGACAGATCAGGTGCTGTAAGTCAGTCTAACTACAGTATTTGAATTGAAATTCTCCCAAATTCGCTGCTATGGAGCATCTGGCCACATAGACTTAAATACTGACTGACTCTGATACTAATTTTGTAAAACTGGCAGTCCTGACAGAATGGCTTTCACAAGTTACTCCATCTGGGTCCTCAGGTTCTTCACATTAATGTTTTGCCTGGCTCCTTAACAAATCAGTATTTGCTGTAATCTAATCTAATATTAATTACTTATTCATTGTTGAATAGTTGGCAAAGTATTCTTGTTTTTCTTTGCTCTCCGTCTCCCTTTCTGTATTTAGAGATAGCTGTGTTGTTACTCAAGCTCAGAGAGCAATATATTGCCACATGCAAAGACAAGACCACATGGGTGGTAATTTTCTTTCATTGCCTGTTCTACAAGTGGCATAAAGTAGCAGTTTGTAGGGGAAGAAAGGGGGAGTTTTAAGTCAAAATCTTCATCATTTCCATAAGAAATTTTGCCAAAACCAATGCAATTATCTGGGCCCCCAGCATGAGGGGATGATGAAGGATCCCTATTTATCAAAAACTACCTTAATTACAGAAGGATAAATATTACAGGACATACGCCAGCAAGTATTGTAAAACTTTAATTAACTTTTGAACACTTTGAATTCTTTGGATGAAAGGCAGAGTACAGAAATAGGACTGTGAAGCACAGTTTGCTGATATCTGACAAACCTTTGGAGCCTAGAATTGGCATAAAGCCCACCCTGGGTAAAACTCAATGAACTGTTAAATGGTGTTAGGGATACCCACACCATTTAGTGTAATAGTGCAATGACCTCTTGCCCTCAGCTCATTCTTCGTTGTGAGTTTAATGATAACCAAACTAGTTATCTGATTTACCACAGTTGCTGTGTCAAGAGTGAAAGAATAATTGAGAAGTTTTGTCCTAAGTAGTCCTGGGCCCCTTGTAGGACCTCAAAAACTAAAGGGCAGTTACAAAATTTTGCTGCTTTGCTTTTGAATAATCTTTCTAATCTCCTAAAAATGAGAGTATTTTGATATAATTACAAGAAGTTGATATTAAAAAAAAATAGAATTCCTTATTTCTTTCCAATTAGTCTATTGTTTCATGAAGTGGAAAAATAAAAATAGATAAGATGAAAATCCACAGAAAGAAGATCCATGACACTTGTAGTTGTATTTTCCCTATAGAAGGTTGACAAGAATAGATTATAATCTAAAGAGAATGGAAAATAGATGACACAAATACCTACTCCAAAACACCCATTCATTTGAACACTGAAAATACTTACAATTAATTCTGTAACATTGAAGAATCGGAGAGCAGAAACTGTCAAATCAATAAAATCTGTTCTGATAATTTCATAAAACTCAGAGATGTGGGTTGATTTTTAAATTGAGTTTTTAATTAGACTCTGTACTCTGATAGTCTTTTCTTCTTTCCAAGTACACTACGGATTTCTTGCTCCACTGGAAGACAAAATATATAGACAAAAGAGAGACGCGTACTTCCTTGGCTTTCATCTACTGCTTCTGACTAATTAAGAAACCATGTTGCTCACCCAGTCAGACACATATCAAGGATTATTGTTTGCTTGCTGCTGAACATTAAGGTACTAGGTCATAAAAGCTCTTGGAAGTTTACCTCAGCATTAAATCCCAGGGATATTTTACTATTAAGGATAACATCAAAGTTCTTTGGATGTCAGAGTGTTGGTTTTTTTACATCTTACCCACCTAGCTTTGGATAAAATGGTAACCCAGTTACGCCTCAAATATTCTCTGGGACAGTAACAGGAATTAGTCACTTTTCACATTTTTCTTATTCTCTTATGAGTCCGTCCATAGAGGGCTACACTAGCTTCTGCTAGCAACAACATCCAGCAACAATACACAATTTATAAGACATCCAGCACAGTGAGACAGGCACGTACAGCTATATGAGAAGTACTTGCAACTGGCTATCAGTGTTTGTAGTGCAAGCTCACTTTTCAGACAAGATGACTTCATACAACTCATTAATTACACACTTTTCCACTACTTTACCTACTGTGCTCAGCTAAGCACTTAGTTTACTATAGTTTATCTCTGTTCTTAGAAAGAAGCAATTATCTTCAAAGTGTTGTTCTTGCCTATGGCATATGAAAACAAGAAAACAGTACACGTAATACCCTTCTGCTAACCATCTTCCTCACCACAGTTCCAAGACTATGTTGAAAAAAGGGAAGAAAAATTACAATTAAGATTGCACCTTCAAAGATCTGGACCAATTCACAATGTTTTTGATTTGAAATGATAATTTAGACAGAATCTTGGAGAACTGAATGTTTCTAGCCTTCTAAACTCCTAACATCTCCTCATCACTTATAGTTTCAACACATCATAGTTCAATTTCTCTAAAGGGACAGTGCATAAAATGTCCTAGGAGAGGCTAGCCTAAAAAGGAACTTAAATTTACTTCCTGCAGTGCAATAGTTTGGCTTGTAACTTCAAACAGAAAATGCTTCCCTTGGAGGAATAAAGCAAAATTGGAGTTGGTTCAGCCTCAAAGGCATTGCAAGCTCACCACATATTGCTTATATTTGGATTTGAAATTAAAATTGGCTCTGATGGCTCAGGTCCTCATCAGAGCCTGTGAATAACACTAGCTACAGAGAAAAGGGACCTGAAGAAGCCTAAAAAAGTGAAGACATTTTTGCAGAAATTAATGTGCATGATAATATGACTGTAAGGCTGTTCAGATACAATTCATTGTTTCTTTTTCTACTTTAATAACATCTCTCTTCTGCCTTTTTATATGTCATCTTGAATTGTCCATTTTAGTTTTAAAATTCTCCTTTTCATTCTCACACATCTTATATACCACTTTTGTTAAAATTTCACTTTAAATTGTATCTTTCTTGGAGGTACCAGATCTCTGAAGGACTTTAAGGCTGTCAAAAGTCTTGAATCTCTTTCCCCCTTCCAAGGAGACACTAGTGAGAATAAAAGTTGCAAATCGTGTCTTCCTTCACTGTTATGTGTTCTCCTAAAGAACTTACCCATGCAGTGCAAGGCAGAAACAACATGGAACAAGTTGTCTGTTGGCAAGAAAGTGCGTCTCTCTTCTTTGACCCAGTCTGTAAATCTTCTGTGGATGAGAGCTCCAGACACTAGTAACTTGTGATCCTGAGTCTTGTGCACCTGCCTGAGGTACTTTTCCAATACTCAGTAATTCATCACTATGCACACACACAAACACACACACAAAATTAGACCCAAAATGTAGAGGTCTCCTCTGAATCTTTCCTTAAAGAGGTTTTTCCCCAGTTGGACAGTTTCACTGAGCTTTCCTCAAAAAAGTGTTTACTGTGTGAAGCTTTGGAAAGTTCTTTCACTGCCAACTGATTAGTAACATGGACTTCATGCTACTAACTAGATGTGATCATCCTAGAGACTGAATTAAACATGTGAAAAGTGTTCAGGAAAACTGGCAGTACAGGAAGAACAAGTACAAGCATGTCTATCCCATGACTCCTGCAAGATTAGAACTGAAGTTAGAATAAAGAAGAGTATTTGTCAATTATTCTAAAATTCAATCATCTTTCTGGAACAAAACCTGCAATCATAACAAGGCCAGTAACAACAGCATATTTGCAGGCATAAAAATAACATACTCTTTATGCAAGCAGTACATTCAGATCTTACAAGCATGAGAATGTCAGCAACGAGTAGACATTTGGTTTGAACAGAAGTAAAAGTTAAGTACTATAAAGCAACAAAAAATTAGGATAGATAATGGATTACACATGAACTGTAGGACTTCTTAACCATAACTCCAACAAATGAACAACAACTGAATGTTGCTTTACCTCTGTATAAGCAGCTCATTTACACACCGATGCTGCAGCTGATAGAAAGAGATCTTTTGTAGCTCAGTTACTTGCCAATATTTTTGCAACAAATGCACATTGCTTAGTGGAAGTAAATGGTACAGTCACAGTCATCTCAGGAACCATAATGCCTATGATACCTGTAACACCTCAGCAGCACTAGTGCAAAAGAGCTATTTTGGACTGCTGAAAGTACTCTGTGTAATCTCAAGCCAAGGTGTTAAGCAGTAGTGTAGGGAAGTGCAGTCTGTAGCTTAAGGGTGGCTATTTCTCATACATCACCAGAAGGTCCTCCAAAGCCTTAATCCCATTGGTGGGTCTATAAGCAATTTTACTTTTTTGCTTCAGACTTCTACTCTTGCTACACCGTTGCCGGTATTTGGTAAAGGCAGTAGAGGAAACTGTAAAGCACAGCTAGCAGAGTCCTATTCTTCCTTGTTCATATATTTCCACCTGAAATAAATTTGAAGTAATGGCTGTGTTCTGCTGGACTCTAATACACTTTTTACCCTAGATGATGCGGTTACAGCTTTTCTTGCTTATCCATTTTGCAAGGCAAAATCAGCTCTGAACAGGATCCTTATCTCACTTTCTAACAAATGCAGTCAAAATGTTGCTTAAATAATTTTCTTTCTTGAGATTTACTTACGTTGACTGTAGCGCTGTTGCATAGATCAGTTCTTTGTTTCCACTTATTTTCGTGGATCCTACAGTTTTCACCAACATGTATTTTAAACACCCTATGCCCTTCAGTCATATTTACAGCTATTTTATATTTTAGTATTAAAAGGATGCTATAAAAGGCAAAAAAACCCATAGACAACCTCCTGATAGGAATCTTGTACCAGATCATGAACCTGTGAAGAGCTGAAAAATCAGAATCTCTACATTTATATAGCCTTTGCAGTATTAGCTGCCTCGCTACAATCATATGATTTCTCCACGACATTTATGTCACCTGTGGAACAGAGAACAAGTCTTTTCCAACCTAAATTATGCTGTGCTTCTATGTCCCTCAGTAATGTGTGTATGGCAGTTTCAGCCTCCTGAAATTCCAAGGCAGCACGTCAGGAAAGTTTTAATATATTCTGTGAAGGCCACAAGAAAACTCCTTGATGAATTAAATTGCATTGAACTGAATTGAATTAATGAAGGGCCCTTTTGTTCCAGTACCACTGGAAGAAAGTGACCACTGAAGATGGCCAAGAACAGCGGTTGAGGAGAAGGTGTAAGAGGATGTAAGAAAGGGGCATAACACAGGGGTAAGTTCTGTGCCAGGAACACTGCTTGTGCTCAGAAGGTACATCCATCACTTACACAGAGTGTAACTGTTGTTTAAACCTTTTGCAACACCTCCAGATAGTGATATTTCATTTTGAACTTTTTATGGGACAGGAAAGCTGAGGTACTTATCATTTTCTCTGGTTTCTTCCCTTTGTCCAGTGCATACACCTCAGGGGAGGCCACTAGAACTGGTCGAGAATTATTTCAAGCAGTTCAGTGCTGCCACTGGCCTCCCCACTCAGGTCCTGCACCTTACTGCCTCCAAGCTTCATTGGATGAAGTATATGTTGGTATTTTCCTACAGATATTGACATGCTATTGCATATCCTGCTTTTACCTTTCAAAGAATATTCTATATGCAAAATTCCCTTACCTTGCAGATAAGCAAATGAGAAGATATGAAGAGTATTTAGAAATATTCTTTCAGTGCATACGTGTTACAGCAGCATTATCTCATTCTGAAGTCTTGGGGGTACAATTAAGCCTATGGTGTAATAGGAGAGTGTTCTAGGCTTGTCAATTCTCAGCAGTTCAGAGGATATGCCAGAGGCTGTACATGGCTTTCCCTGTGACAATTTTTGTATTGGTCGTACCCACTAAGAGAAGGATTCAGTTGAAAATGCAACAATTCTCACAAGGATCCCATAGAGAGGGTGATGTTTGCAGTTCCTTGCAGCAGTAGCAGCTACAGCTGGCAAAACACAAAGAGAAATTTGATTTTTTATGATTCCTACTTGTATGTAGTCAAATACAGAGACTTTCACAATGCAAATGAAAAAAACCATACCAGGATTTCCTGATAGATGTAAGAATAGTTGTTCCTGACCCATAAACTTAAATAAACACTAGTGGAGGCCAGTGACAAGTGGTGTCCCTCAAGGATTGGTCCTGGGACCAGTGTTGTTCAACATCTTTGTCAGTGACATGGACAGAGGCATTGAGTGCTCCCTCAGCAAGTTTGCTGATGACACCAAGCTGCGTGGAGCAGCAGACACATTGGAGGGCAGGGATGGCATCCAGAGGAAACTGGACATGCCAGAGAGGTGGGCACAGGCCAACCTGATGGGATTCAACAAGACCAAGTGCAAGGTCCTGCATCTGGGTCAAGGCAATCCTAAGCACATCTACAGGCTGAGCAGTGACTGGCTGGAGAGTAGCCCTGAGGAGAGGGACTTGGAGGTGCTTGTGGATGAGAAGCTCAACATGAGCCAGCAGTGTGCACTTGCAGCCCAGAAGGCAAACCGGATCCTGGGTTGCATCAGGAGAAGTGTGGCCAGCAGGTCGAGGGAGGTGATTCTCCCCCTCTACTGGGCTCTGGTGAGACCCCAGCTGGACTACCACATCCAGTTCTGGAGCCCTTATTACGAGAAGGATATGGACATGCTGGAGCGAGCCCAGAGGAGAGTCACGAGGATGATCAGTGGGCTGGAGCACCTCTCCTATGAGGACAGACTGAGAGAGTTGGGGCTGTTCAGTCTGGAGA
>JAOXOE010031250.1:0-12125 GCA_028565055.1 Phoeniculus purpureus
GAAGGGCTTCCTAACATCCAACCTAACCCTCCCCTGGCAGCTTCAGGCCCTGCCCTCTCATCCTGGTGCTGGTTGCCCAGGAGAAGTGTCTGACCCCCACCTGACTACAACCTCCTTTCAGGGAGTTGGAGAGAGGGAGAAGGTCACCCCTGAGTCTCCTCCAGGCTAAACACCCCCAACTCCCTCAGCCTCTCCCCATCAGCCTTTTCCTCCAGTCCCTTCCCTGGACTTGTTGCTCCTCTGGACCAGCCCCTCACGCTCTTGCTTGAAGTACTGCTCCCAGTATTTGAGGGGAGGCCTCCCCAGTGCCCAGTTCAGGGGGACAATGATGTCCCTAGCCCTGCTGGCCACAGTATTGCTGATCCAAGCCAGGATGCCTTTGGCCTTCTGTGCTGCCTGGGTACCCTGCTGGCTTCTGTACAGCCGGTTGTCACCCAGAACTGCCAGGTCCCTCTCTGCCAGCTGAGGGAGAATCAATAGTGATAAAATGCCCAGACTGCAGTAACAAAAATGTTATTGACTTTTTCCACGGCTCTCTCACTCTGAAGAATGCAGTACATTTCGTGTAACAAAAATACCACTCTCACAAGAGAGCAAAAACCGTAGGTTTTAGTGTTGTTCTTGCCTGTTCTTACTGTTCTCCTAATACTTCTGCCTTTAAATGCCATGATTTGCAGGAAATTATATAAGTTAACAGAGATTGCAACCCTTTAATGAGCCGCCTCCTCTGGAGATTTTTAAAACCTGCCTGGACATGTTCCTGTGCGACCGGATCTAGGGGATCCTGCTGTGGCAGGGGGATGGGACTGGATGATCTTTCGAGGTCCCTTCCAATCCCTGATGTTCTGTGTATGTACTTGAGTTGGCCAAGGTACCACTGAAAAGCCTACAAGGTCTCTAGACCATGCACTTCCTATTAGCACCAGCAATGTTTCATCATTAATGATAATTCAGACTTTCTTGTTATTCATCCCTTTCAACAAATGCTGTGTCCTAGTGCTCAAGGATAGAGGAATATGCAGAACAGATTATTCGAGTTAACGCCAATGCTCAGAGGGCTGGAGAATCTCTCCTCTGAGGATAGGCTGAGCAAGACGGGGTTGTTGAGCCTGGGGAAGAAGAGGCTCCCAGGTGACCTTCGAGCAGCTTTCCAATCTCTGAAGGACGGAGGCTACAAGAAAGCTGGGAAGGGCTTTTGACAGAGGTGGTAGTGAGAGGCCAAGAGGAAAGGGTTCCAGCCTTGAAGAGGGGAGATTGAGGTTGGACATGAGAAACCAGTTCTTTGCCTTTGCTGTGAGGGTGCTGAACAGGTCACTCAAGGAGGCTGTGGCTGCCCCATCGCTGGCAGTGTTGAAGGGCAGGTTGTCTGGGGCCCTGAGTAACCTGCTCTAGTGAAGATGTCGCTGTCTCTGCAGGGGGTTCGAACTACATGATCTTTAAGGTCCATTCCAACCCCAGCCATTATGTGAGTCTATGATTCATCTTACAAGCTGGAAGGCATAAACCTGCTCTAATGAAGGTGTCCCTGCCTGTGCAGGGTGCTTGGAACTAGATGATCTTTAAGGTCCCTTCCAACCCTGGCCATTTTCTATGATTCTATGATTCATCTTCCACACTGAAAGGTATAAACCAGATATTGGTTATTTATTACTTTATGCTGCCTTTGTGCTGATTTCTGATGAAATGGGCTCATGGAAATGTTCAACAAATGAGATTCAGAACCGCAACGCCTCCACCATTCACAGCCAAAGCTGAAAGTCATCAGCAACAAACTGAGATTTTCATGCAAGAGGTCAGGAAGGATTTATATTTGATGCGTGGGATTTCAATAATCTAAACCAAATCAAAAAGAACTACTGTGGGTAGGATATTCTAGTTATATCCACTAACTTCTGTTTGTATCCATGAAAATAAATCAGTGTATTTGTACAACCTCAGGCTAATGGAGATAGTTTGTGTTGCAGTTTGTGGAATACTGGAGGATATAAATACCTGTAAAAGTAGAGTAACTATCTGTTGGATGTTGTTTGTGTTTAGATCCTGCTGTGGCGGGGGGATTGGACTAGATGATCTTTCGAAGTCCCTTCCAATCCCTAATGTGCTGTGATGCTGTGAACAAACTCACTTTACAGTTTTGTCCTGTAAAAGCAACGTCTCATCAGATTTTCTTTCCAAGTACTAGTACTCTTTTAAAACAAAGGACCTTAATAATTAATTCTATCACTTTGATCTCATTAAAATCCTTTTAACCTGTGCACAATTTGTTAATCAGTTATTATTCCTTTACAGGATGGAAACAGAAGCAGAGGCAGGTAGATAAAGCACATTATCTACTGAGAAATAAAATGCTTAGGACAATACGATGCTCTTATTTCAGGTGGGATCTATTTCACAGCCGACAGACAAGTACAGTTTGACATTAAACTGTACAGTGTCACGTTATGTGCCCTATGAAGAGCAGCTGAGGGAACTGGGGCTCTTTAGTCTAGAGAAGAGGAGGCTGAGAGGAGACCTTTTTGCTCTCTGCAGCTGCCTCAAAGGAGGCTGTAGCGAGGCTGGTGCTGGTCTCTTCCCCCAATTACTAATGATAGAATGAGGGGAAGTGCCCTCAAGTTGCATCAGGGGAGGTTTAGATTGGATCTTAGGAAGAAGTTCTTTGCTAAGAAAGTGGTTGGGCACTGGAACAGGCTGTCCAGGGAGGTGATGGAATCCCTATCTGTGGAGGGTTTAAAAACCGAGTAGCTGGAGCCCTTGAGGCCATGGTGTAGGGGTTAGGAGCTCTTGGGCTGAGGGCTGGACTTGATGATCCTGGAGTTCCTTTCCAGCCAGGATGATTCTGTGATCAGCCCCTGGAATAGATTGCCCAGAGCAATAGGGGACTCCCCATCGCTGCAAGTGTTGAAGGGCAGCCTGGCTGTGGCTCTCATTGCCCTGGTCTGGCTGCTGTGGTGACATTAGGTCCTGGGCTAGGCTGGATGATTTTGGAGGTCTTTTCCAGCCTCAATAATTCTATGATTCTGTGAAATGCACGGAGGCAGCCTGATATGTAACCAATGTGAACTGAAAGTGGGAAACCTTCCCCGTATTTGTATGAAGGGACTCAACTCCAGAACACCAGTTGTAGCAGAAGCACAGTCTCTTACTGACTTCAAAAAGCACCTTCATCACTTTACCTGCTTCCCACATAAGGTGATCATAAATAAATTCACTTTACTGCTCCTTCCCTCTTCCTCCCTTGTCTTCCTAAGCATGAAATTTTACTGTGTCCATAGACCTGTGAAGTCTAAATCAGCTTCTGCACCATAAAATTAATGAGTGGTGTTGCTAAGAGCCCAGGTTTGCCAGTCTAAGTGAAACGTCTCATCAAACCTGGGACTTTGGAACGTTAACCATGGCTAATCAGTGTGGCTATTTTATACACAGAAACAGATGTCTCTCCAGAACTGACTTCATGTTTTTCACTGTGCAGCTAGCAGGAATTACTTTAGAACAGAGTTTGCATTGCTCTGATAGCTGTCTGTCAGCCATCAGGAGTCGTGATGTTGATTCATTCACCTGTTACAATATATTGCTCACTGTGGTGGCTGATATAAGAATGACGGCTGAAGGAGCTGGGATTGTTCAGCCTAGAGAAGAGAAGGCTTTGAGGTGACCTTTCAATATTCGAAAGGAAACTACAGGGTGGCTGGAGAGGAACTTTTTACAAGAGTGTCCAGTCAGTTCCACAAGGACACAGAGCAGCTGGAGAGAGTCCAGCACAGAACCAACAAAGATGATGAAGGGAGGCGAGCATCTCCTTGCTGAGGAAAGGCTGAGGGAGCTGGGTCTCTTGAGCTGGAAGAAAAGGAGACTGAGGGGTGACCCCATGGATGTTGATCAATATGGAATGAGCAGCTGTCAGGAGGATGAAGCCAGGCTTTGCTCAGGGGTACCCAATGACAGGACAAGGGACAATGGGTGTCAGCTGGAACAGAAGAGGTTCCACATCAATATGAGAAGGAACTTCTTCCCGGTGAGGGTGACAGAGCCCTGTAAGGGGCTGCCCAGAGAGGATGTGGAGTCTCCTTTTCTTAAGATGTTTAAAACCCACCTGGCCATGATCCTGTGTGACTGGATCTAGGGGATCCTGCTATGTCAGGGGCATTGGACTGGATGATCTTTTGAGGTCCCTTCCAATCCCTGATGTTCTGTGATTCTGTGTGATAGGACAAGGGGAAATGGGTTTAAACTGAAGGCAAACAGTTTAGACCGCATCTTAGCTAGAAACTCCTCAGTACCAGGGTGGCAAGACTCTGGAATAGGTTACCCAGAGAGATTTTGGCTGCCCCATCCCTTGAAATGTTCAAGGCTGGGTTGGATGAGGCTTTGAGCCATCTGGTTAATTCAAGAGGCATCGCTGCTGGTGGCAGGGAGGTTGGATTTTACTTACTCTGAGGTCCTTTCCAACCTCAGCCATTCTATGATTCGATGGTCCTATGGTCCTGTGATTCTAGTCTTCTCTTGCAAGAGGCTAAATTTACAAGAGCTTCCCACAGACGTGTGTGGCTGGCTGCACAGTACCTCTGACAGGACACAAAATACACCAAGGTACCTTTCTTTTTTTCCTCCAAAAACAAGATGCAGCCTTTTTAAAGTGCTCTGGGGGAAAGGACATGAAAGATGCCGGATGACAAATACTAAGTGCTCATTGCTTAGCAAACACGCTGAACAAATATCACAACACTACAAAGCCATTAAGGACAGGAACTCATTCCACTGAAGCCCAGAGCAGGAAGAAAAATAACAAGCTAGCACTACACTCATGATAATACAGTTAAAAACAACTGACTTATATCTGAATGGAATAGGAAGAGGCATTTGTTTCGGTGCAATGATATTGCTATGTGCTGCTTTGTACGGGCCTTGAGTATTTCATTTTAGGGTAATGAAAAGAAATGGCACCATGCTGTGAAATTCAACTTAACAAAATCAACTCTTCTTATGGAAAAGATTTAGTCTTTACTTTCTCCTTTACTTTAAAAACATCATAGAATCATTAGGGATTGGAAGGGACCTCGAAAGATCATCTAGTCCAATCCCCCTGCCACAGCAGGATCACCTAGACCAAGTTGCACAGGAACATGTCCAGGTGGGTTTTAAATGTCTCCAGAGAAGGAGACTTCACAACCCCTCTGGGCATCCTGTTCCAGTGCTCTGTCACCCTCACTGTCTTTACTTTCTCTTTACTTACTCTTTTTACCTACTCTCCTTTAATCTTTATCAACTGCAACAAAGAAATGGTCCATCTGTTCAAGTAGGGTGAATTAATTAACATTTAGTTTTACTACTCATAGCACAGCATCACAGAACACTAGGGATTAGAAGGGACCATGAAAGATCATTCAGTCCTATCCCTCTGACACAGCAGGATCCCCTGGATCCAATCGCACAGGAATGTATCCAGGTGAGTTTGAAACATCTCCAGAGAAAGAGACTCCACAACCCTCCTGGGAAGCCCCTTCAAGGGCTCTGTCACCCTCACTGGGAAGAAGGTCCTTCTCACATTGATGCGAAACCTCCTCTGTTCCAACTGACACCTGCTGCCCCTTGTCCTATCACTGAGGCACTATCTGCCTGAGCAGAGCCTGGCTCCATCCTCCTGATACCCTCCCTTCACATATTTATAGACATTCATGGGGTCACCTCTCAGTCTCCTTTTTTCCCAGCTCAAGAGAGTCAGCCTCCTCAGCAGGGAGATGCTCCACTCCCTCCATCATCTCTGTGGCTCTGCACTGGACTCTCTCCAGCGGCTCTGTGTCCTTCTGGAACTGAGGGGCCCAGAACTGGACACAATACTCCAGATGTGGTCTCCCCAGGGCAGAGTAGAGGGGGAGGAGAATCTGAGTTTGCTAACCGCCTCCCATTCTGATCCACCCCAGGATGCCCTTGGCCTTGTCGGCCACCAGGACCCATTGCTGGCTCCTGGCCATCCTGTTGGCCACCAGGACTCCCAGGTCCCTCTCTCCTAGACTACTCTCCAACAGGTCAGTCCCCAACCTATCCTGGTCCCTGAGGTTTTTTTTCCCCAGATGCCAGACTCTACACTTGCCTTTGCTTATACAGCATGCTTAATCCTTGAACCAATGTTTTATGAACCAATCCTTTGCAAACACATTATCACTGAGGCTAGAAAAGACCTCTGAAATCACAAGCCCAGCCTGTGAGCTAACATTACCACAACATCACTCTGCAGGTTGCAGTATCTGTATTATCAGCCTGCATGGCCAGCCTGCTGCTGACTTGAATCTGAAGGTTTGGGCTTTTCAGAGTAAGTTCATTTGATGTTCAGTTCAGAAATTCAGCACATTAAAAGGATCAGTTTTGTGGCCAAGTATGTGCTAGCAATGAGCTCAGGTAGGGTACCTGGCTCTTCAATATCTAAAGCAAAGGGGCAATGCAAACTAAATCCGAACCTAGATTTTCATGCTGTATCACTGGTTCTACAGGGGAAAATTATCTTTCATTCTGCAGAAACAGATTTTTATAATGTTAAAGATTAAAATCTGTATAAGATTATAAGATCTTTATGAGATTTAAATCTTTGTAAGATTAAAATCACAGAATCACAGAACATTAGGGACTGGAAGTGACCTCGAAAGATCATCTAGTCCAATCCCTCCCACCACAGCAGGATCACCTAGCCTTGTCTTATATGATCTGAAATACTAGTTGTTTTGATATTAGTTCTACAGTGTCATTCCTTGCTTAACTCAAGTATCTTAGAAAACCCACACACAACAGTAGCAGTTCTTAGCTTGACTATGCGGGTGGTGAGGGTGTCTACAAAGCTTTGCTTGTTCATTTAAGTGGAAAAGAACTCAGCAAATTCTTAATCACAAGAACATCAGGAGAAAGGTTTGCTTTAGTTTCTTCCTCTCCCTTTTAGTGCACGTTAGTTATAATGATAATGCAATTTTAAATGAAGGAAGGTCCACACACACCACCAGCTGCTCTGAAACATCACGTACAATAGCAGAAGGCCAGATCATAAAATCATTCAGGTTGGAAAAGACTGTTAGGAACATCAAGTGCAACCAGCAACCCTACTCCACAAGTTCACCTGTAAATCAGATCCCCCAGCACTACAAGTAAGCAACTTTGAAACACATCCAGGGATGGGGACTCAACCACCACCTTGGGCAGCCCATTCCAGTGCCTGAAATGATAGTGCTAAGTGTTTTGGATCAGCAAGTTCTTTTAATATGAATTTTTTAATGCTTGGGAGTACTCATGCTGTTCTCATACAGAAACAAATTTAAACAATAAAAAAATATTTAAAAACATATCAACAAATATTTAAAAACACTACCGTTTTGATTTTCTTTAAGTTAGCATCCTTGGTGCATTTTACATGGCTCTTTGATCTGAACACTTTTTGATCCCTAGTTCAGTGAAACCAAGGCAAATATCCATTAGAAGGCTGAATTGCTCAACTAACCACTCCATTCAATTACAGACTCTGAGAGCAGGAGGAATTTCCCAGTGAGTAATGCCTTACTGTTCAATTAGCATTAAGATGTTGATGAAAGAGAGTTGCCCATATCATATTTACATTGGAAAAGGAAGGTACAATCACATTTCCAGAGAGCCACAGCATTATACTGAGTTAGTTTTAATACACAGCGAATAGAGAAATAGCCAGGCATATCTGAAGGAATTATAGAATCGCAGAGCATTAGGGATTGGAAGGGAACTTGAAAGATCATCCAGTCCAATCCCCCTGACACAGCAGGATCCCCTAGATCCAGTCGCACAGGAACACGGCCAGGTGCGTTTTAAATGTCTACAGAGAAAGAGACTTCACAATCCCCCTGGGCAGCCCCTTCCAGGGCTCTGGCACCTTCACTGGGAAGAAGGTCCTTCTCAGATTGATGTGGAACCTCCTCTGCTCCAGCTCACACTTATTACCCTTTGTCCTATCACTGGGTGCCCCTGAGCAGAGCCTGGCTCCATCCTCCTGACACTCACCCTTCCCTTTTTTATCAACATTCATGGGGTCACCCCTCAGTCTCCTTTTTTCCAAGCTCAAGAGCCCCAGCTCCTTCAGCCTTTCCTCATCAGGGAGATGTTCCCCTCACTCCATCATCCCTGTGGCTCTGCGCTGGGCTCTCTCCAGCAGCTCTGTGTCCTTCTGGAACTAAGGGGCCCAGAACTGGACACCAGATTCCAGATGCAGCCTCACCAGGGCAGAGTAGCTCTTTTGTTCCTAAAAATAGGCTGAATGCTGCCTGCAAAAGGCACTAGAAACTCAGTGAGGTATGAACTTCTAAAATTCAAATTACTGAAGCTTAAAATCAAGGAGAAAACCACTTTACTCCTAAGCAAGAAGTCTTTGCTTTTAGAAGGGTTTGGAAGGTGTAGAGTTTGTTGGTTGGTTGATTGGTTCCCTTAACATTGTCAGATGCTGAGGGTGACAGCACTAGAATGGGCTGCCCAGGGGGGTTGTGGAGTCTCCTGCTCTGGAGATGATTCAAACCCACCTGGATGTGTTCCTGTGCAACTTGATCTAGGGGATCCTGCTGTGGCAGGGGGATTGGACTGGATGATCCTTGGAGGTCCCTTCCAATCCCTAACGATTCTATGATCCCTTCCAACCCCTAATGTTCTGTGATTTTTGTGACTGGATCTAGGTGGTCCTGCCGTGGCAGGCGGATTGGACTGGATGATCCTTGGAGGTCCCTTCCAATCCCTAATGTGCTGTGATTCTGTGATGATGTTTTGCTGCTGTCAAATGGATTTGTTGGAGGGGGATTTAATGTGTTTTACTAGCTACTCATTCTCTTAACTGCTTTCCAGTTGGTGGTCCAGAAGTTTGCAAGAAGAACTCGGAGCATCTTATCTCATCGTATCACTGAAGGAACAACGCATGTCATCATGAAAACAGGTTTGTCAGGACCTATGTAAAGAGATCCTATATCTACAAACCATGTAGAATCTTAACTCAAAGCTAACTAGCAAGCAGACACTTCAACTAAGACTGAGGAGATGGCTTTAAATGATTTCTTGTTTAAGGTTGGACAGGGGGACTGGTCTGGATGATCTTCAGAGGTCTCTTCCAATCCCTAATGACTGGATCTAGGGAATCCTGCTGTGGCAGGGGGATTGGACTTGGGTGATCTTTCGAGGTCTCTTCCAATCCCTCATGTTCTGTGGTTCTGTGATAACCAGGGTTTGGTTGGAATGGGTTTTCTCACCACTAACAACAAACCTAAGAGCGATCTTGTTTGCTTTGCAGATCAGGAGCTGGTGTGTGAACGGACACTCAAGTACTTTCTGGGTATCGCAGGAGGAAAATGGGTGGTTAGTTACCAGTGTGAGTAGAACTGATTTTGGAGCTCTCTACCCTCCTACCACTCTACATCTGCTCCAGGGGAAAGTAAAAACCATTAAGAAAAAAATCATCATGCGTTTGTGTTGTGGTAGTTTGCAGGATTTCTCCTAAATACTTAGTGTTGGACCTTAAAATCCCTTTTTAAAAGATCAAATACAAAGGCCCAAACCCCACAGCAACACGAAGCTGCTTTCTGTTCAGAAGGTTTTATTCTAAATACTGAACCTGAGCGCTTGTGAGCGCTTTTCCTCCTTTAAAATAACTGCATTGCATTGGCCCCCACCCTTACAAAAGCCTTTCCTGCCTCTTCATTTAAATCTTGAAAAGGCAGAGCATCACTTAGTGCAGAATTAATGTTGCTTAGGAAAGGTAAAAGGATTCCTTAAGCTCTTTCAGGCATCAAACTCTGTTCAGACTGAATACTTTCTGTTTAATCCAGCAGTGAAGTCAGCTAATGGGCAGTGAAGTCAAAACCTTGCTGAGTAAAATTACTTCTCTTCTGCTCTTTTTATTTAGGGGTAATTCAGTCTTTAGAAGAAGGAAGGATACTGGATGAGGTAGGTCTTGTGCCTTAAGAGTTAACCTATTGAATGTGTAGTGATGCTGTTATGTCAATAGCCCTGTTACTAACCTCTGGTGTTGTCTAAACATTTAATGTGAGGAGATCTCTCTCTGAAAACTGCCTTCTCTGGCAGGGGGGCTGGACTAGGTGGTCTTTCGAGGTCCCTTCCAATCCCTACTGTTCTGTGATACAAAGAGCTAGGACCGAAAGCCACACTTAGGCTACAGTCGCTCTTATTGCTCTTTATCATCCTTCTAGAAAAGCCTTTTAATTAATTCTCTAGACAGATTTAATTGTAAGGCTTCCATTTCTGACATCTAACAACCTCTTCCTGTTCTGCTGCAGAGCTCTGAGCAGGAAAGCGTTCCTAAGCTCTAGCATCTGATTGCTTGATTTGTGTTTGTGTTCCAGGAGAACTTTGAAGTTAGAGGAGATGTAATCAATGGGAGGAACCACCAAGGTCCTAAGAGAGCTAGACAGTGTCTGACCGAAAAGGTATGAGCACATGAGTGATGAAAATCCTGCCCTGCCGTGACTTTCAGGTCTGTGGTTGTGGAAGCTGAATGTCTGAGACTTCTTCCAGTTTCTCTCCTGCTCTGTATGGAGAGTGTTGTACAAATCCAGGGGTTTTATAGATGAGCTTTGTCAGCAGCAGAGCAGATCTGCTGAAGTAGCTCATGATGCTTAGGGTGAACACAATCATAGGGATGGAAGGGACCTCCAAAGGGCATCCAGTCCAACCCCCCTGCACCAAGCAGGACCATATCTCACCAGACCAGGTTACCCAGAGCCCCATCCAGCTTGTCCTTGAATGGCTTCAGTGAGGAGCCTCCACCACCTCTCTGGGCAGCCTGTTCCAGGGATCCCACACCCTCAGATTCAAGCTTTGCCTCCTGTCCAGCCTCAGTCTGCCCTTTTCAAGCTTCCAAACATGATCCCTCATCCCGTCATTGCCTTCCCTTGGGAACAGTCTTCTCCAGCCTTCTGACAGCCCCTTTCAGGGACTGGAAGGTCACTGTAAAGTCCCCCTGGAGCCTTCTCCTCCTTAGGCTGAACAGCCCCCACTCTGTCTGTCTTTATGGGAGAGGTGCTGCAGTCCCTGATCATTTCTGTGGCCGCCTGCACCCGCTCCAACAGCTCCTTGTCCTTCCTGTACTGAGGGCTGCAGAGCTGGACACAGGACTCCAGCTGTGAGGTCTCACCAGGCCAGAGCAGAGGGGCAGAATCCCCTCTCTGATCTTCTGGCCACACTTCTGACGCAGCCCATGACACAGTTTAACTTCCAGGCTGCAATTGCACACTGTCTGCTCCTTTCCAGCACCCCATCCACTAGCTCCCCTAGGTCTTTTCCAGAGGGCTACTCTCTAGCCTGTATTGATGCTGCTGGCTGCCCTGGCCCAGTGCAGAACAGAGGATAGCGCAGGGCTGGGTGGGGCTTGATCATCACCTACAAAACGAGAGACTATGTAGAGCTTCAGAGAGACTTGGGGGAAAGAGTGACAGCTTGATAACCAGCCACACAAGTGCTTGATAACCAGTCACTGAAGCCCAGGACATTGTCTTTTACAGATGAGATGTGTTGTCTGTTAACATGTTCCTTATTTTTCAGATCTTTAAAGACTTTGAGATCTGTTGCTGTGGACCTTTCACTGATATGACCACAGGTAAGTCATCTGAGTGGAATTCAGTGAATCCTCAGCCTAAATGAAGTATTTAGAGGTGATTATGTAGTCACTAGAGAGTTTGACCTCTTCTTGGACACTCCTTGTGCCTCTTGTACTCCGGAGATGGGACCTCCACCACCCCTCTCTGAGCTGCCTGTTCCAGGGATCCTGATGTCTCTCCTATCCTTTTCCAACTTCAAACCATGACCCTTCGTCCTATCATTCCCTGCCCTTGGGAACTGTCTTCCCCAGCCTTCTGACAGCCCCCTTTCAGGGATTGAAAGGTCAACATAAGGCCCCTCCTGGAGCGTTCACTTCCTCAGGCTGAACAGCCCCAGCTCCCTCAGCCTGTCCTTGTAGCAGCCCCCTGATCATTTTCATGGCCTCAACTTACTCCAGCAGGTCTTCATCCTTCTGGTATTGGGGGCTCCAGAGCTGGATGCAGGACTCCAGGTATCACAGTATCATAGTATTACCAGGGTTGGAAGGGACCTAATAGATCATCAAGTCCAACCCCTACCACAGAGCT
>JAOXOE010031251.1:0-12125 GCA_028565055.1 Phoeniculus purpureus
CGCCCCCGCGGCGGGGCGGGGCTTTGGGGTTGCTTGGCCCCGCCCCTCCCGGGGACCGCGCGCGCGTGCCTGTGTGCGTGCTCGCTCCCGCGCGACGCTGCGTCCGGCAGGGCGGGCGCGCGCGCGCGGCCCTGCACCTCCCCCGAGCTCCCCTTGGGCAGGGGCGGGTGGGGGTGTCTTATCCCTCCTTTGTGGTAGGAGGGGTGGCTTTGCTGACTCAGCAGCTGCCTGCGCTGGGACTTCACAGAGTCCTCACGGAACAGCGTTGGCTGGAAGAGACCTCTCAGGTCAAAGAATCCCTAAATGGTTTAGGCTGGAAAAGACATTCAAGATCATCGAGTCCAACCACTAACCCAACTGTCCCGAGGCCATCGCTAAACCCTGTCGCTACGCTCCAGATCCAACTGTGAAACCGTCCAGGGATGACAATTCACCACCCGTCAGTCCACTCGTCCACTTGAGTTTTGTTCAGCTCAGGGATTTACTGCAGAGGTGGCCCTTTGAGATGCTGATCCACAACCAAAACGTGAACCAAGACAGAGAGATTGGGCCCTAAAGCAAAAGCAATCAAGAGAAGTCAAGAACCAAGAATTCAAGATGGAAACACTTGCTCTGCGGTCTGACTGTTGTTGGCCTGTTCTCGCAAGGAACAAGTGACAGGACAAGAGGAAATGGCCTCCAGTTGCTCATGGGGACGTTTTGGTTGGACCCAAAGCAAAACTTCTTCCTGCAAAGGGCCCTCAGGCCTTGGAAGAGGCTGCCCAGAGAGGGGTTGAATTGCCATCCTTGGATACATTTCACAGCTGTGGAGATCTGGAGCTTAGGGAGAGGGTTTAGTGGTGGCCTTGGGACAGTTGGGGTAATGGTTGGAGCTGAGGGGCTTAAAAGTCCATTCCAACCTAAACAATTCTCTGATTCGAAAGGCTATTCCAGACCAAATGATGTCACGTTCTGTAGCTGTGTGCTCTGCAGACACCTAACAGACATCTGCACTCTGTCTAAGCTCAGGCTATTTTTACCTCACACATTATACACAACGTTATATATGTTCTGCTTCACCTTAAAACCAGTCTCCATCCTACAGGCAACAGTCACTAATACATCCCAGTGACTTGGTATCAAATTGTGATCGCTAACCTTGCTGAGAAAAGTACGTAATGGCTCCGTTTTTAACCACAGAAAACCAACATCAAGAAAAACCAGCAGTTTTCTTAATTTGCTAATTTTTTGCCCTGTCAAGGCAGCATCTTCACTTAATTGATTAATCAGCGGTTGGCTGCACTGATACATCCACAGAATCATCGTAGAATCAGTTTGGTTGGAAGAGATCACCAAGCCAAGCACTGACCCAGCACTGCCAGGAAATTAAAGGCACCCAGTGGTTAAGAGTGAAAAAAAAAAAGCAAAAATTAAACTGCAGATGCCAATTTTACATTAACAGACATTACCTCAAAATAGTGATGGAGAAGTATAACGAGAGATAAATATCTACAGACATCGCAAGAGGGGGGAATTTCACGGGCAGGTCCAGAACCTGAAGCATTGCACGCTTCCCAAACCATTTCCAGCTGCCAGAACAAGTAGGGGAGCAGGAAATAGAGGAGGTTTAATTATGCGTCACCCCTGTGAAATGGCTGCTGAGGTAATGCACGTGTGACACCCACAAAGGCTTGGAAGAAGCTGCACGTTTCTTGTCTATAGTCACCAAAATACCTTGTCACATGGTACTGCACCGTGATGGCCAAAGGCATCTGTGGCTGGACAAAACGCACTCATCTAAAAATACCCTATCAAAAGGAGCTGCTAACTACACACGGGTAGAAAATGCCCAGGGCGGACATCGAGACACATGCAGAATCACACCTGAGGGTCAGGGTAACTGGTAGGGACATCTCTCATTAAAGTTTGCTTCCTAATATCTAGATGTTGTTGTAAACCGGGACGATGGTGCTCACC
The DNA here is from genome assembly GCA_028565055.1 of Phoeniculus purpureus. NCBI lineage: Eukaryota > Metazoa > Chordata > Aves > Bucerotiformes > Phoeniculidae > Phoeniculus > Phoeniculus purpureus. The sequence continues at coordinate 1,957 of JAOXOE010031251.1, forward strand.
AAGGGTGGAAGCTGGAACACAGGAGGTTCCACATCAATATGAGAAGGAACTTCTTCATGGTGAGGGTGACTGAGCACTGGATGGGCTGCCCTGGGGGGGTTGTGGAGTTTCCTTCTCTGGAGACGTTTAAAACATGCCTGGACATGTTCCTGTGTGACTGGATCTAGGGGATCCTGCTGTGGCAGGGGGAATGGACTAGATGATCTTTCGAGGTCCCTTCCAATCCCTAATGTTCTGTGATGCTGTGATTCATCAAAACCTTTCATGTCACCCACTGCAAGACTGCCACCAAGAAGTTAGAATCACAGAACTGTTCAGGTTGGAAAAGGGCTTTAAGATAGAGTCCAACCACTAACCCAACTGTCCCAAGGCCACTGCTAAACTCTGTCCCTAAGCTCCAGATCTCCGCAACTGTGAAACACATCCAGGGACGGTGATTCAACCCCTTCTCTGGGCAGCCTGTTCCAAGGCCTGATGACCCTTTCCAGGAAGATTTCCATCCCCTTTCTCTCTGAAATCTAGTATGTCTGGTTTGTAGCGATGGTAACTGTTTGCAGTTCTTGGTTCAGTATTTCCCCGGCTAAGTTTTTCCAACACACGGTTTCACTGTAACCGTTATGGAATTAAATTTCCCCTTTTCAAGAAGCTATCAGCAGTGTGGTGTTTATTGTCATACAGTAAGGGAAGAAACCCACCAAGGAATAGGCTTCAATAGGTCATCAGTGTTAAGGACAGATGTCTTCAAACCACCTGGAGGTTTTTCTCTGCTAAGCCCTTTGCTATTTGGACTCTCTTTCTCTTCCTGCTAATTTAATTGCTCACATATAGGATAGATGCGATGATCTGACAACTGAAAGACTTGCCAAAATGAATCACATTCGAATTACAGGCCACCCTCAGCCATTAACTCAGTTGAATCAAACGGTTATCCAACTGCAACTTACAGTATCGCCAGGCTGCTGCTCACACGTAACACAGTGCTTCTGCTTTTACACAACTGAGCAACCCACTAACAGAGGTAGTTGAGCTGTGTGAGTCAGCTCTACCTGTGCCTGTCTCACCCCAAGAGTGATTAGAAATCTCTCTTGTTTGCCTGTGGTATTTATACAGATAGAGAACAATGTATGGGGAGAGATACAGATCACCATCTATTTAGCTTCGGTACTCGAGCAGCAGTGTGTTTACACAGCGGGTACAGGCTTGTTCTCTGTGCCCTGTTCTTCACCTGGCTGGTATGTCCATGGGGGCCCCAACTATGATCCACCCTTTGTACAAAATCTCACCAAATATAATCGCTGCAGTTCAATTTTGTTGATTTGCTTTTCATATTTTTGAGTTTAGAAGAAAAGCATGAAATTAACTATAAAGTTTTTATTCACAGCTCTTCACTGTATCCTCTTTCCACACCAAAGAACAACTATTTTTCACAGAATCACTCTGGTTGGAAAAGACCCCTGGGATCATCGAGTCCAACCATCTACCCTTCCTTACAAGTTTAACTCTAAACCACATCCCTCAATACCTCATCCAAACAATCTTTAAACACATCCAGGGATGGCGACTCAACCACCTCCCTGGGAAGCCCATTCCAGTGCTTTACAACCCTTTCTGTGAAAACGTTTGTCCTAATACCAAGTCTAAACCTACCCTGTTGTAACTTGAACCCCTTCCCTCTTGTTCTATGACTAATTGCTTGTGAGAAGAGACCAGCTCCAACCTCTTCATAACGCCCTTTCAGGTAGTTGTAGAGAGTGATGAGGTTTCCTCTCAGCCTCCTTCTTCAGACTGAAGAGCCTCAGCTCTTTCAGTCTTTCCTCATAATCTTATGATTTATTCTCCAGGCTTAGTTGCCCTCCTCTGTACTCGCTCCAGCACCTCCACATCTCTCTTGTATAGAGGTGCCCAAAACTGGACACAATACTCAAGATGTGGCCTCACCAGTGCCGAATACAGGGGTACAATAACCTCCCTACTGCTGCTGGCCACACTATTTCTAATACAAGCCAGGATGCCATTGGCCTTCCTGGCCACCTGGGCACACTGCTGGCTCATATTCATCCTCCTGTCAGTTAGAACCCCCAGGTCCCTCTCTGCCAGATGGCTCTCCAGCCACACCTTCCCAAGCCTGTAGTGTTGCAGGGGGTTGTTGTGGCCCAACAAGTGCAGCACCTGTCACTTGGCCCTATTGAAGGTCATGCCCATTGCTCCAATCTATCCAAGTCTCTCAGAATCTCCCTTCCCTCTGGCAGATGAACACTCCCACCTAACTTGGTGACATCTGCAAACTTAATAATGTAATATACCAACAATTATTAATAAGCCATTCTATTAATTAAGTGGAATTTTGATATTTCACGTGGGATTTGAAGCTGGTTCATTTGGGATATAGTTACTGTATACATTATTGGAAAACATGTGAGTTGAAATAGAAAAGAATATTCCAGAGCTAAGACAGATTGTAAAGAATGTCCTAATGTGGTCAGCCCTGCTGATCAAAATCATCCCCATCTGGGATCTAGGAGGATGTTACTTGTAGCCTCTGTGTACTCAGTATTCTTTCCATAAAAGTCAGAGTAAGTGGGGAACTGAAGTTCAATCCCAAAGTAAGATATGAGTCAGAAGTTATTTTGATTTATAAATGGTATATCTAGATGTAATTCATGGATACTCACTGTAGTAGCAGCCTAGCAATCCACTTGTCATCACGTGCCTATTCCTTGTTTGAAGGTGGATGATTTGCACTGAGCACTGTGGAATGGAATGTAACAAAGACTGAGCAAAAATTTGGAGATATGCTAGTTCTCATCTTTCAAACATTTCAGTCTCTTAGGAAGACTCGTGAATGAAGTAAGCATCGCTGAGAATATTCAACTGCTCTCAGTAAATCCAGGGGTTTTACACAAAGAACCTAGGAAGAATTGGAAGTACCTCTATTTTATTGCATGCTGTCACATACATGTTGCTCACTTTGTCTCCCGCTGCATCTGGCTGTACTCTTTTTGTTTTCTTCCCCAAATAAGTTAAAGCTGTGATATAAAAACGTTATTGAATATTGTTATCTTTCATTAATTTGGAACAAAAGAATTCATAGCTTCCCTTTTGCAAAATGAAAGTAGTAAGTGCCTTTTTTTTTTGCTCAAGAAGCTTTCATCAGAAACTAGTGAAAAAGTTAGAGGATTATTGGGTATGTAGCCCAGGAATTTAGTGCATTGCAGTGAGACACATATGGCTGGAGCAGTAGCAGCCTGTTAAAGTGATGAGTCTTCTTTTAAGAATTCCAAGAGCTGGTCACTCATTTTTCTTTCCTTGTGCTGATGCATGTCATTGGTACTGATTCAGATAACAAAGAAAATGCAGATTTCAAAGTAAGGTCATAGGAATGGGCATCTTCTAAACAATATGCTGAGTAGGACGCTGATATTAACAGTGTTAGGACCTTGATTGAAAAGATCAAAGATTTTCCTTACCTATGAGATGTTTTGCCATTAACTATATAATGAGTTCAGAATGTCACCTTTGCGCATGAAATTTTACCTCTTGGGGGGCTACTTGTATTGAGAGGGACAGGTAGGATTACAAGGAGAGGTTGTGAGAGCCAGGTTTAAGGTTTGCATCTACTGAAGACATGAGCTGTGGAAGACTGTAGTATTGTCATACCTTTCCCAGCCAGGAGCAGAAATGGCGAGGAGGATGGAAGTTGGGTTTGTAGCTAGCATCAGTGACCCGTCTGGATGTGTTCCTGTGTGACTTGGTCTAGGTGATCCTGCCGTGGCAGGGGGATTGGACTAGATGATCTTTCTAGGTCTCTTCCAAACCCTAATGATTCTATGATTCTGTGATTTAGTCATTAGGGCAACCCAGAGAGGCTGGTATCATTTAGACAGAGCATCCAAGCAGTGGAGGGACCACAAAAGTGTATTAAAAAAACCCTTGATAATTCTTCTTTGCCATCGTTTGTCAATGCCTGATTTTGGCATGCTCTCTAGGTACGTCTTTCCATCATCAGAGTATCTGCATGCTTCTGTTCCCTTCATCGCTACTTCTCCTTAGTGATGCCTAAATAAAAATTTGTAGCTTCTCCAGTGTATTCTCACTACATGCAAGCAGAGCACGCTGCTATGCGTAGGAGACTTTTTTTGGTGTCTGGCAAATCCTTTTTCCTCTAGGCCACAAAGTTGCAGCAGAGCTGTTCCACAGCTTCACTACAGTTTTCATGGAGAATCCCTTATGTATTGTGTGTAGGAACATGGAAGTGTTGATTGACTTTGTAGTGACAAATTGAATGTAATTTCTGACCTTGCTTTCAGATTATTTATCCTTGCACTGGTCTTCCATACCTTTGGAGAGAGTGACTGGGATGTGTTGTCACTCGTGAAGGTCGTATGCATCACTTCACTCCTTTTGTCTCTATGGAGTGTTTGTACTGCTGCCTGTACAAAGAGACCGGATTAGGAGAGGACAGGAGACACAACCGAGAAACTCTCTTTTTCATGTGACGTTTGGACCATAACTTAGCTTTGTCACTGACTATAATGTGTATACTTCTTCCCAGTGAGGGTAACGGAGCACTGGAACGGGCTGCCCAGCGGGGTTGTGGGGTCTTCTTTGGAGATGTTTAAAACCTGCTTGATACATTCCTGTGCGACTTGGTCTAGGTGGTCCTGCTGTGGCAGGCAGATTGGACTGGATGATCTTTCGAGGTCCCTTCCAATCCCTCATGTTCTGTGATTCTGTGATTTACACTTAGAAATGTGAGAAACATCAATTGACTTCTGTGTAGATAATGAAGCAATGTAATGAATCCGTTGTTGTGTCAAGAAGAGAAGATAGGTATTCTTTGCTGTGATTTCAGCCTAAATAGCTCAGGAGAGAGACTGAAATGGCATGCTTCTTGTATTTTTAAGTCCACAGAAATATAACAAAAACAAATGAAAATTCAGCTAGTTTGAAAAAAAAAAAAATCCCCTTCAAACTCTTCCTGCTTACTCAGGCGATTTTTTTTTTGCATGAAATTGGTCAGCCGTGTGCTATGTAAACTAAAGTATTTCTCTTAAAGCATCATATAGTTGCTTCTTGCTCAGGTCCCTAATGCTGTGGTGTGCCTGCAGTGATTTTGTAGTGCTGTCTTTGTGAAAAATACTGGATTGTTTCCTGCTCCAGATATGTTAAAATCCAGGTAATGAAAGATCAAAATCTGTCATTTATGGTACGTAGTTATATTCCAAAGGGAATACATAGATTGCCAAGGCCAGAGCTGGGGTCTGATCTATTTGTCTTCTTTTGTTCATATTGGTTGGTTGGTGTTTTTCTCACAGTCATACATTGCAAAGGCATGTGGTGTGTGTGCTGAGCACACACAGATGAAAGCAAAGGCCGTGAATAATAGCATTAGTTTAGGTTGGAAAAGAACTCTACAATCGTAGACTCCCATCATTAACCTAACTGTACTAAGCCAACGGCTAAACCATGTCCCTAAGCTCCAGATCTACATGACTATTAAATTTAACCCCCCTCCCTGGGCAGCCTGGTGGCCTTTTTGATGAAGAAGTTTTTCCTGATACCTGACCTAAACTTTGCCTGGTGCAACTTGAGGCCATTTCCTCTGGTCCCATCATCTGGTGCTTGTGAGAAGAGACCTCCTTTTAGCTAGTTGTAGACAGTTTGAAGCAGTTACTGCACATCAGGGCAAAAATCTGTTAGATTTTCATTTGAAGGCTACTACATTCTTATACAAAGACTTTTTCCACTGTTGTTGCTGCTTCAGTTAGACAGAGGACTAATTAACTGTACTGTTATTAACAAAGTCGGTATTATGACTAGTGAGTATGACTTGTATCAGGTTCAGAATGTGCTTGCTGGCAATTCAGTCTAATTATACTGGATTTAATCTAATTGCATGTCATCTAGAATTTTAATAGTAACTGGATTCTTATACTTTGGGTGATTTTTAAAAATCTGAAGCATAATATAAGTTCTGTGGAACTTTTTCTGTAAAATAGAAGTTTCTGGAAGAAGTAGGCACTGTTTGAAGAAAATTACCCTTGCTTAGGAAGTTTTTGCCAGAAACTACTAACAAAGGTGTAGTATTCATGTGAATAATCAGTATATAACTCTAGACTTTTCACCTGTTTTTTAATGTATTGCAATACTTCATTATTTAATACAGAATTACAGGCAGTGCTACTGGTAAAACATCTGCTATATCTGAATTTGCTAGGTTTACCCTAATGCAGAGTAGCGTTGGCTGCGGCATCACTGGAACTATGACTGTAGATATTTGCCTGGAAGGTAGATGAAGAAATAATTGTCTCTGAAGGAATGAAGTTAGCTTCAGCCGCTTTCCAGCTGGTTAATATTTTTGAAGTCAAAGTAACGTACATATGGGCAGTAAGAGCTGGTTATAAATGATACTTCAAAGCAGTTTCGTTCTGCGTCCATCTTTAAATGAATATATTGATCAGGCACTAGTAACGGAGCTGCCAGAAGAAACAAAGGGATGTTTAAGGGAATAAAAAATAACGTTTTTTAGACTGTAATAGATGAGAAAAGTTTGTAACTGCAGAGTTACTCAGTGCTGTGGTTTCTGTTTCCTAGTAGTGATAAATATAGAATCTGTCATTTCACTTATTGTAAAAGAAAATGTTTTTCTTTTGCAATGAATCTGAAAAGAGAAGCTTTGCCTATTTTACTGCAGTTCTGTAGTAAAAAGAAGAAAAGTAACTTTCATCTAAGAATGGCATGTGAGAATAAAGCCAGTAAAATTTTAATGATTTCATAGAATCATAGAATGGTTTAGGTTGGAAGGGACCTCAGAGATCGTATAGTTCCAACCCCTCTGCCATGGACCGAGACACCTCTCACTAGGCCAGGTTGCCCAGAGCCCCATCCAACATGGCCATGGATGCTTCCAGGGAGGGGGCATCCACAACCTCTCAGGGCAACCTGTTCCAGTGCCTCAGCATTCTCATTGTGAAGAATTTGTTCCTCAGGTCTAATCTACCTCCCTTGACCTGCTGTGAATGGAAGTGAATACTTGTGGGTCACAAATGAAATGTCTGGAGTTGGCTATATGGGCTAACACAGGCAACTGAATTACTTAAGATTGTGTAGGCTAATGAGAACTAGAGCATACTCAGAGCCAGCCAGTGTCACCGACAAAGAAGTATCACTTGGGAACAACAGGAAAGGACTCTTTATTTCCATGCTGCCTCTAAACTCACCCTGGAAGCTGCAGTACGTCGCTGCAGAACTGTTCTCAGTGGCATGGTGTCTTGAATCGATTCCTGAGAGTCTGATATTTTTTTCTCAATTGATAAAGAGTCTTGGCAAAGGTCACATCAACGTGTTACATACCACAGAATGAAGACACCCCTTTCGCCTAAGATGAGTCAGATAAATATTGAAAGAGCAACAGTAAATAGAGTCTCAAAGTTTAAAAAAGACCCAACAAGCTCACCAGTTTTGTTACTTGAATTTCTGTTGTGCTGGGAGTGTAGAGGATGTACAAAGTTGAATAATACATGCCTGGATAGGCAGGAGCATCACATAACAGCAGAGTCTGATTCTTGGTTCTTTTGAAGCTGTGCTCTATTTTGGTACAGAGTTCCTGATTAGAAGGAGCCATCTTTCATGTCCCAGTGGAAATAAACTAGATTTACTAATACGAGAGAATTTATGCACTATTCAGTGCATAGTTCCTGGCATGAAAAAGGGTCAGCAAAAGAGCCCTACATTTGGTGTAAGGTGGTAAAAATCTGTCATTTTGTTACAGAATGGGCCGTATTTTTCCTTTTTTTCGTATTACTGACACACAGAAGGCCATTTCAGTGTTGTGTATAAGCATGGGAGACAAACTGGAGTCAACTGAATAACTGCAGTATAGAAGATAAATGAAAGAAGGCACTTCCTTTCCTTTTAGAGTCTGAAGAAGCTGTGGCCTCACCTTTAAGAGAAAGAGCTGTACGCAACATTCCTCTCTAAAGTGAGGTTGAATGTGCTAGGTTTTGCTCTGCTGATTCCCTAGTGAAGAAGGATGTTTTCCCCTTGATTCATGCCCAAAGAATGTTTCTATATAGTGTTAGTCAGATTTCAGTAGCCCTCTAATTATCTTGTCCGGTGGGCATGAATACTGTTTAGATTAAGTGGAATGCTGTGACTGTGTCTAAGCAAGTAGGGTTTTATCCATGAGAGCTCCTGAAGACTGGGATTCGTCTTCCTGCAGAGAAATGTTAGATAGCACTCTAAAACTGTCAGTCTGAATTTAGTTGTGGTGAAATTGCTCTTGGTTATAGGTCTAGTTTCCCTATGTGTTCAACTTTATATCCTCTGGATGCTCAGACCTACATCCAAAGCCATTTCATCACAGTAGGTTCATCCAGGTTCATTCTTAAGCGTGCAAAGTGCTGGCAATATTGTCCAACAATCCAATTAATATTTTCATAATCAATTAATATTTTAGGGTTTTTTATCCCATATTCTGGATACTGCAGTGCACCATATCCCATAGAGAATGGTCTGGTGTCCAAGTATACTGCAAAAATACTGCAAAGTGCCTGTGTACATTCTCTTCTCAAACCCCTCTTAGACGAGCTGGTTAAAGCAGTGGTGAGATGAAGCGTGTTGTCCAGGGAGAACAGCTGGCTGGTGCACTGGCCAAGTGGCAGTGCACTTATTAGTAACCACAATGGGATTCCCTAAGAGGCAGACACTGAGCCGGTATAAATACATTTTGTGCTGGTACAAGACCTTCCTAAGTTTGATGGTGCCTCTGTATCTCCTCTTGTGATTGAGGATGGGTTTTTATCCTGTATTTTTCCCCACAGCTTTTTCCTAGTCTCCATGGCAGCCTGAGTCTTGCTCTGTCTCACAGCTGTAAACAGAAAGCCCTCCACCAGCCACAGGCAACTAGTATGGACAAGGCTTACCCTAGTTTTTCCCCATTCCTGAGCAATGCAGGATTTTGGACAAGAAGCTTGTAACACTTCTTGTCTGGTTTACATGGAATTCCAGCCATAGGCCAGGAGAATATCTGCACACTGCCAAGAGCAGTTGTCATACGATGACGGGAATGAGACGGCAACCAAAGCGGTACAGGCTTGACAGACTGAAAACAGCAAAGCTCAAGTAGCATCCCCCAGTTGTTCACTGTACAACTGATCACTAGCTCACGGCACACAATGCTGGACAAGCCTATTAAAATGCTTGAAGGCAGTAGAGGGGCATGAGTACCTTTTCGTGTATCTCATGGTCCTTAGCGCTCCAAGCCTAACTGGAGATACCAATGGAGTAGGAATAAGCAGTGTTGTTACCAGTTGGCTAAGTCTGGCCAAATTACAGGACAGGCTCTTCCTTATCACAGAATCATAGAGCAGTTTAGGTTGGAAGGAACCTCAGAGATCATCTAGTTCCAAGCACCCTACCATAGCCAGAGACATCTCTCACTAGATCGGGTTGCTCAGGGCCCTGTCCAACTTCCTGCAGTTCTTTTCCTTGTGGAAATGTGGAGTCCATTGAGCCCACACACACATCCCTCAGTGTCAGAAGGTATTTCAAGGTCCAGTTCCCTGTTCCATATCCTACCAAGCCAGTCCTCTGTTTTCAGCATGCTGATTCCTACAGCCATGAATAAGGGAAAAACTCTTTCCCTTTCAGCAAACAGTGGATTGCAGGTGAAAACTTTCTTCCACTGATCTCTGAGGAGATCATTTGTTCTCTCTCTATTCACCATGTTCCTGGGGCATGATGGCTGCTGAGCCTTGCCCAGTGACATGTGCTTGTGCTTCAAACCAGGTGGATAGATGATGTCAAAGCAGTGGTCTGCCTTGACTTCAGTAAGGCATTTGGCACAGTCTAACACAGCATCCTCGCAGCCAAACTGAGGCAGTGTGGATGGGATGATTGGGTAGTGAGGTGGATCGTGAACTGGCTGCAGGACAGAAGCCAGGGAGTAGTGGTCAATGGGACGGAGTCTGGTTGGAGGCCTGTATCTAGTGGAGTCCCCCAAGGGTCAGTACTGGGACCAGTCCTGTTCAGTCTAATCATTAATGACTTGGATGAGGGATTAGGGTGGACTGTGAGCAAGTTTGCTGATGGCACAAAGCTGGGTGGTGTCGCTGACACCCCAGCAGACTGTGCTGCCATTCAGCGAGACCTGGACAGGCTGGAGAGCT
>JAOXOE010031252.1:0-12122 GCA_028565055.1 Phoeniculus purpureus
GGGTGGGGAGATGCTGGAACAGGTTGCCCAAGGCAGTTGTGGCTGCCCCATCGCTGGCAGTGTTGAAGGGCAGGTTGACTGGGGCTCTGAGTAACCTGCTCTAGTGAAGGTGTCCCTGCCTGTGCAGTGGGGTTGGAGCTAGATGATCTTGAAGGTCCCTTCCAACCCTGGCCAACCCGCAATTCTATGATTCACTAAAGGCTGACACACTCAACACATTGTCCAAAGCAATTAAGCCCCAGGCAACCACACAATCTCCTCTTGATTTTCCCCACACAACACACCTGAGTTTGGAACAAACACATTTGCAGGAACCGGCATCGGTGCCAAGGGGGCAAATAGGTCTGTGGGTGCAGGAACAGCACCGCTGGGCTTGGATCCACCTGGATTCAGGACATCAACGTAACGGGCTCTGCTTCCAGCTAGAACAGAAGTAACAGAAATAAGCCTCGTGCCTGTGTCTGCTGGTTAAACCATCTCTCAGAAAACAACACTGCAGGGACACAAACAACGACATTCAAGTCATGATACCCCTGGGACAGCAATCACAGTGTAGAAGCAAGGCACAAGCAAAGCCTGCAACAGCCTCAGCTCCATGATAACACCGAGATGCCAGCTGCTGCTCCCAAAAACATCCACGAAAGCCAAAACTTCCACCTTCACATTTTATACAAGAGTAAATCTGAACTCTTCTGTACTTCAAGCATCAATGTTGTCTGTTACCTGCTCTTCTGGAGAAGATGTTGACAGGGGCACCAGGTGGGCCCCCAGGTCCACTGCTGAGTCCGGGTGGAACACCCTGGGGAACTTTAGGAAATCCTGTCGGAGGTGGAGGCGGAGGTTTGCTCTGTGGAAGGAACAACAGAAGTCCAAGCACATGGCTGACACGCTGATCTGCATGTTTCAATCCTAATTCAGCAACAGGCAGCTCCCGAGAGCCGATCAGACGAAAGAAAATTGCGCGACTGTGCAGCAGCACAGACCTTCAGCCTGAGGAATAACGAGCACTGAGATTTTTACCTCTTCTTCTGGTTCATCCAGATTAACCCAGCGCTGCTTCTGTTCATCCCAAACAATCTACAAGAAAACCAGAGTCACGGATTAGAAGCTCAAATAAAGCTGTTAAGCAAAACAACCTGGTTTTAAAGAGCCAGTCTTGGAAAAAGCAGCGACGTTAGCGTCTCACGTACATTTATACATTAAAGTACATAAAGGTTTCTGTAACTGAAAGGCCTTACTGATTTATTCTTGTCATCTGGAAGGTGAGCTTCATTCTTTCCTTTCCCCATCAGCCAGCGCAACCAGTTTCCACCAGTCTAAAAATAAATTCACCGACTCAGTTAATTCTCTCAACACCCATCTTTATAAGCAGATTACAAGAAACATTCATGCAGCAATTCATTACAGTTTGGTCAGGATCTCTTCAATCCCTAACCCCAGACCAGGAGTTACCACAGACACGGGGAAATCTGCTCTTGCCACAAGTTCCTTTCTAGAAATTTTACCTTTCTAGGTGCTGGCTCCTTTTTTGCCTCTTTCTTAGTCTCTTTCCCTGCAGGAACAGAGGGAGAAGGAGAGGGCTGTTTTGCTGCAGAGTTGGATCTCTCTCGCCCCGCAGAATGAGCGGAGGACTCTGAAGTTGTTCGGGATCTTCGCCCGTAGCCCTGTATTACAAATACACAGGAAAGCACAGACTTGTCACCGCCAGAGTGATGGATTAGCACTTCATCTCGTCAAACAAGTTGTGGTTTTGAGGAGTTAGTAACAGAAGAGATGCAAAAAGCACGTAAAATAAAGATGCAGTGAAAGAAGCAGCCTGCTCCTGGCCTACCATGTGTGCTGAAGACTGAGATGCAGATCTGGATCTTCGTCCTGGTGCCTGGTTAGACATAAAGCCAGGACATGCATAAGCAAGCAGCTAAACATCTGACACAACATTCACTTATCACAGAATCACAGAACACTGGGGATTGGAAGGGAACTAGAAAGATCATCCAGTCCAATCCCCCTGCCACAGCAGAATCACCTACACCAAGCCACATAGGATCAGTAACTCCCAGATACAGACATTCACAGGGTTATTTGGGTACTTCTATCTCCTCTGGCCTGTAGGAAGTGCCGAGAAAGAGCTCAAGTCTGGTGAGCTAATTGTACTGTCAAGTAACTGGTCTGTTATGAAGTTTCCAGTAGTGACAAGGCAGTTACTCAACACTGTGCTTTTAAAACTCAGTCACAGAACTGTACTTCAGGCCCTGCTTGTCTCACACGCTGATCTGTGATACAGGTTGTTCTGGCTATGAAGAATAATGCTGCCCAGGGAGGCTGTGGAGTCTCCTTCTCTGGAGATGTTTAAAACCCACCTGGATGTGTTCCTGTGCAACTGGATCTAGGGGATCCTGCTGCAGCAGGGGGACTGGACTGGATCTTTTGAGGTCCCTCTAATCTCTAATGTTCTGTGATTCTGGGAAGCAGTGGGGGAAGGCAAAGTAGAAAGAAATTAAATTCATCAGAACAGAGCCCAGTAATTACTCTGTTCACCCCACTTTAAAATAGTTTCTACTAGTTCACAATTGATTGTACTGCAGGAGAGTAACAGTGGCTAAAGAAAACTAAGCTTGAAGTCTTGAATGAAGAGCGAGACAGAGCCCAAATAAACCCTTGCATTTGCAAGCTGTGCCACACCGCTGAAGAGACATAGGAAACAGCTAAAGAGATGCAGGAAATAACAATACCATGCTAGCCATCCTGCCGTAGAAATCCTCCTCTCGCTGCTCAGGGAAAGAGTTTTGTGAGGGAGACTCCGGGGCAAGCCTCTGCATTCCTTAAAAAACAAATGAGATGATGTTAGCAGGGGATATGCAGCCACCAAAATCACCTCTAAAAGCCCCCAACTCCCAAACCAACACTTCTAAAGGCAAGAGTTTTCACCAGTTATAAGTCTTGTGCTAGATAGAGGCTCGTCTTTTACAGACTGTGAGCTGTAGTTGAACTCCTACGGGTTTGTTCTAAAGACAGGTCAGTGCAGCCTGAGGGATGTAGCCATCAATATTTGGGGCAGTTTAAGGTTCTTTACATTTCTAACACAGCTCGGCCAACCCTATGCAATCCTGCCTTCGTGCCTACTGTCCCTGGAGCTGATGTCCATGGGCAAACCAATCCCTGAGGCTCCAACAACAGACCCTGCAACCAAAACAGCCAATTCCAGACAGGACTTAAATCGTCTTCTGCAGAGACTGAGCTCTCTTCTATTGAGCCAAGATAAAGCAGCAGGATGAGTACTGCAATTTCCCACAGATGCTTCTGCATCATCACACAGTGATTTTAGACTTCATTACCCAACAGCTGGCTTAGCATTTTCTAAAAGCTAAGACATTTCTGCATTATTCCCCAAAATACTGAATTCCCTTTGTTAAGGAAAGAAAGCTGGTTAAGACTCAGACCTGTTTCGAGGTTTGTCTGCTCTTCTGAATGTGATTCCATGTCTTTTGGAGGTCCTCCCGGTGGTAGTGTTGACCCTAAATATAGTTGTGATGGTTCAGTTCCATATGGATTTGAAAATCCTGGAGGTGCAAAGCCAGTCCCTGGGGCAATAGGCTGAGGAGCCACTGGATAGAAAGGGACACTTCGGCTAGCGTCCTGCTCACCAGGAGGAACCATAGCAGCTGACCCACCCAGGACAGCCTGAGGCACTGCAGCACAAGAGAAAAAAAAGAGTTAAGAGGAAAGGCTGAGGGAACTGGGTCTCTGGAGCTTGGAAAAAGGAGACTGAGGGGTGACCCCATGGATGTTGATAAATATGGGTGTCAGGAGGATGGAGCCAGGCTGTGCTCAGGGGCACCCAGTGATAGGACAAGGGGCAGTGAGCTGGAACAGAGGAGGTTCCACATCAATCAGAAAAGGACCTTCTTCCTAGTGAGGATAACAGAGCCCTGGAAGGGGCTGCCCGGGTGGGTTGTGGAGTCTCCTTCTCTGCATACATTTAAAACCCACCTGGCCATGTTCCTGTGCAACTGGATCTAGTGGATCCTGCTGTGGCAAGGGGATTGGACCGGATGATCTATCAAGGTCCCTTCCAATCCCTGATGTTCTGTGATTGAGTTAGAACTAAACAGATTTCCAGCATTTAAACCTCTTTCTCCATCAATAAAACAACAGTGCAGAAGTAAAACCTCACTGCTTCTACCACTCTCTTAAGAGGTTTCTTATACTAGAAGCCTGAATCACTTTGCGTCATGAAGGACATGATTTGTGGTGTTGTGATGTCATAGGCTGGACTTGATGGTCTTAGAGGTGTTTTCCAGCTTCAATAATCCCATGATTCTATGAAACACTAACCTGAAGGCATCAGCTGCACAGTTTGCATCTGTTGAGCCATACTGGGCAGTAAGGACGCGAGCAATGGATTCTCAGCACTCGGACCCATGTCGTGGCCAGCTCCTGCTCCATCACATTGACTGGCACGGTCCAGCTCAGAGCTCGGTGTACTACAAGCATAAGGTGCTGGGGTGGATCTGTCTGTGCTATAAGCTATTGCACCTTCCTGCAGAAAAAAAGCAACATCTTACTAACTCTACCGAACATGAAGTTCATAACCAAGGGAACATATAGCAAAAGAAACCTTTAACGAATGGAAACAGGACAGAGGGGTTGTTTTTCAGCCACAAAATGAGCTGTCAGCCATTTGCAGGCCACACTCCACCAGAACATTTACATTCTCTGCAGGGGTTGGTTTTGTTTCTGTTTTAATGGGTGGGTGTCAGGAGGATGAAGCCAGGCTCTGCTCAGTGTGATCTGATGACAGGACAAGGGGCATTGGGTGTCAGCTGGAACAGAGGAGGTTCCACATCGATCTGAGAAGGAACTTCCTCCCAGTGAGCGTGAGAGCACTGGAACAGGCTGCCCAGGGCGGTTGTGGAGTCTCCTTCTCTGGACATGATCCTGCTGTGGCAAGGGGATTGGACTAGATGATCTTCTGAGGTCCCTTCCAGTCCCTAATGTTCTGTGATAATTAGCTCAAGGTCCAAACTTCTAACAGTTCTCTTTAAAGAAAGAGCAATTATTTCCACTCTGTTACCGTCTAACTGCACTAATTCACACACAACTTTTCTCTGGTGAGCAGATCCTTTGCCTACAGCAGGAGTTACACAACCTAATGAGCCCTGCAATTCTGCTGGTGTCACAGCGCTAAGAAAAGCTTCTCACGTGTCAGATCCACCACCCTTTTATTATTCTGTATTGAATTTTAGGGCACTAAGGGGTAGCAAATCCACTCAGTTTCAATCATGAAACCTCACCTGGAGTATTTTGTCCAGTACTGGAGCCCCCAGCACAAGGATGTAGACAGACTGGAATCTGTCTGCTACAGTGATCAGGGGAATGGAGTGGCTCTCATATGAGGATCGGCTGAGAGAGTTGGGGCTGTTCAGCCTGGAGAAAAGAAGGGTTCTGGAAGACCTTCTTTTGACCTTCCAGTACCTGAGAGGGGCCCACACAAAGGCAGGAGGAAGGTCTTTTCAAGAAGGTTTGTACAGACAGGACAAGGAGCAGTGGGTTCAAGCTGGGAAAGGAGAGATTTTTAGGCTGGATATTATAAGGAAGTTCTTCAATGGGAGGGTGGTTGATGGCTGGAATGGGCTGCCCAGGGAGGTGGTGGGGGCCCCTGGAGTCATTTAAGGTCAGGCTTGATAAGGCCCTGAGCAGCCTGCCCTAGGTAGAGTCGTTCCTGTGTAGGGACGTTGGACTAGATGACCTCTAGAGGTCCCCTCCAGCCTAGAACACTCTGTGATTTCTATGACTTTCTATAACACTTGCACTTTACAGCATCACTACAGCAGAAAGTCACCTTCTGTAAGCAGCAGTATAAACAAAACCGCTGAATGATTTGATTTACTCTAATCCTTAAGAAAAACTACTTCACGTTGAAAAGTACCTTGATCTGTCCATCCACATGTCGAAGCCTTACTAACCATGAAGGTTCAATAAAAGATTCCTGGTCTGGCTTTTCTTTTATCTGTGGGTCAAACAGGCGCAGCTGGGATGACATCTAGAGGAAGAAATCACAGTAAAGTGAATCAGGCAACAAAAGGAATCTTTTGCCACAGCTTAGCACCTCAGGGGAGGGTCAGATTTAATGGTAGGAAGAATTTCTTTACTTTCAAGGTCCCTCCCAATCCCTGATGTTCTGTGACTCTGTGTGAAAGGGTTGTCAGGCACCGGACCAGCCTGCCCAGGGAGGGATTTAAGTCACCATCCCTGGAGGTCTTTAAGAGAAGGGTAGATGTTTTGTTGGGGGACAGGGTTTAGTGATGCTGAGAGGCCTAAGCAAATGTTGGACTCAATGATCTTTAAGGTCTCTCTTATCTGAAGCTGTTCTATGATCCTACAAAAATGAAGCCATACTCAGTCCATCGTTACGTTACCTGGATTAGCTGGCCAATAAGTACAGGTGAGTAGTAATGAGGATCTTTAAGGACAGTTCTGGAAATCACTTCACAGTAATGGAAAGCCTGAGCAGCAAGTCCCATTTCAGCCAGTCGGCAAGCGTAGATGAACTTGAAGACCTACAGAGCACAAGCAGGGAAAATAAGTGATCAGAAAATTTGCAGAAGTATCACATGAAAGCCAGCCTAGCCCATCTCTGGGACCCTTACTACAGGAAAGACATTGAGATGCTGGAACGTGTCCAGAGGAGAGCTATCAAGCACATCAGGGGTTTAGAGAACCAGTCGTGTGAGGAGAGGCTGAGGGAGCTGGGCAGGTTTAGTTTGGAGAAGGGGAGGCTGAGAGGAGACCTCACTGCCCTCTACAATTACTGAAAAGAGGTAGTGGAGACGTGGGTGTTGGCCTCTTCTCCTTAGTAACTAAGGACAAACTCAGGGGAAGTGGTCTGAAGTTGAAGCAGGGGAGGTTTGGGCTGGATATTAGGAAGAAATTCTTTCCAGAAAGAGTGGTTGGGCACTGGAGTGGCCTTGGGGATTGGACTAGATGATCTTTCAAGGTCCCTTTCGATCCCTAATGATTCTATGATTCCCACAGTGGGGGCTGAGTCGCCATCCCTGGAGATGTTTAAGAAACGTGTAGATGTGGTGCTTCAGGACCTGCTATAGTGGCAGAAATGGAGGGAGTTAGGTTGTGTTTGTCGATCAATAAGGTATTTAGGTTTCTTGTTGTAGGGTATAGTTGGACTCTGTGATCTAGGAGGTCCTTTCCAACCATGATTATTCTGTGATTCTGTGATCTCAACTACAGAAATATGTATTGAGGTTGATATCACATCTATACCAGGCAGAAAAACAAAGCAAAGGGAAAAGCATACAGCCAGGCTCTGGCTCAGGGGCACCCAGTGGTAGGACAAGGGGCAGTGGGTGTGAGCTGGAACAGAGGAGGTTCCACATCAATGTGAGAAGGACCTTCTTCCCAGTGAGGGTGACAGAGCCCTGGCAGGGGCTGCCCAGGGCATTTGTGGAGTCTCCTTCTCTAAAGACATTTCAAACCCATGTTCCTGTGTGACTGGATCTAAGGGATCCTGCTGTGGCAGGGGATTGGACTGGGCAACCTTTCGAGGTCCCTTCCAATCCCTAAAGTTCTGTGATCTCTAGCAGCCGCACACACACAGTCGCTGCTCCAGCCAGGCAATGTTCCCAGTGCTGAGCTGCGGTCACCACACTGAGACATCCCAAACATCCTGTTTTCCACAGGATGTTCCCCGCTGCCCCTCAAGGGCTCCAACAATGGTTCAAAACCTCTAGCTGGGATGGAGAGCTCCTGCAGCCCCTGAGCCATGGGGTAGCTCTGGGCATAGGTCCATCCCTCCTCCCTTCACCACTCAGGAGGGCAGATAGCAGCATCCCCCTTCCAGAGTGCGCAATGGGATAAGTCTTCTGAGCAGAGAAAAAATGAGAGGGGGGAGCCATTAACCTTCCGCACGGCTCTGCTCCCCCAGGGTGCCCAAGGTTGTCTCCCACGCTGCCCGTGGCACATTGGAGCTAGCAAAGGCAAACTAGCCAGGCAAAGCATCTCCACAGGGCACTCTGAGCAGATAACAGCGGTGTCAGGGCAGGTCAGAGCCAAGCCAGACACTTTGGCTCCTTGCAGCAGAGCTCGACTTGATTGCTGCGTTACTGCAGTCAAAAGCCTCGCGAAGAAGAATTCAAATACAACTGCTGGACGACGACACTTGAAATATTGACCCACAGGGGAACAACAGAGATTAAAATGCGGACGTTATCCCTTAGCCAAACTCCCTATAAAACCGCGATCCAAGGACATGGAAGGTGTGGGGACCGAAGCCCAGGGAAGCCTCTCGCTGTGGCTTGTAAAGCCGGAGCGCACATGTGCGGACACAGACCCTCGGGCACCGTTCCCGGAATGCGAATCCAGGGCAGCCATAACACAGCTGTGCGGGCTGGAAGAGCAGGGAGCCTACTGGGATCCATAACTTTTATCAGTTATTACCCCATTCTGTGCTAAACAAAAGCCTCTAGTAATTTACTCACGCTGGCGACTTCCAGCTCGCAAACCTCAGGCAGGTGCCGGCGCGGCCAGGCGGCCCCGTCCCCGTCGCGCCCACGGGCAGGATCCTGCCGGAGCAGAGTGATGGAGGCTGCATCGGGGTGGGCTGGCAAGTGTGGGAGGGTTGGAGATGTAGGGCGAACCCGTGAGCTGATGGCAGGCCCTCTGGTGTCTTTGCAATCGTCTTTGATTTCTGGGTTGAGGCAGGAAAGGGAAACACGGGTGGGAAACCATCACCTTCCACCCAGGATACTGAAGGGCCCTAAAAATCAGCTACTGATGCTCAGATACATCAGGATGGTCCACTTTGCCTCTGTGTGCCTCAGTCTCCCCGGTTGTGGGGCACAAGAGGGGCAATCCAGCCCTGGCTGCAATGCTGAGGTTCTCCAGGGCAGGTGGGACAGACCCCAGTAAGGCTTCAGAGGAGCAGTTGAGGAGGGAGGTGGATGGTCTAACGCTCCCTGTGCTTGGTGCCATGCAGCCCTGGCAGAGTTTGATGAGCCAAAGAGATCAACCTTCGTCATGTTCGGCGTCCTCACCATCGCTGTGAGGATCTACCACGACCGCTGGGGCTACGGTGTCTATTCGGGACCCATCGGGACGGCGGTGCTGGTGATAACTGTGAAATGGGTACGTAGGGATGGGCACCAGCGGGGCTTTGCATGATGCTCACGGTGGGGAAGGGTCTGAGCCCTGCGTGGAGGGGTCTCTGACCCGTGCCGGTGGTTTCATCCTTGAGGTCCAGCTCTTGCAGCACAGGCCATCACAGTGATCAAAGAGCCCTTCTCCTTCAGCCTGGGCAGCCTCTGTGATAAACGCCAGATTCAATCGCTCTGAGCAATCTACCACATCTCCTGCTCCTGCGATTCTAATCAGGAGAAATGTATTTATGGAGCTACTCAGAGGCAGAGGGCTGTGGTAAAGAGCCCAGGAACAGGGGGAAGATGTGCATCAAACACAGAGATAAAGAGGGAAGGAGTCTGCCTGGAGTTTGCCTGCACGTGGCTGGGACAGGCAGACACCACAGGCTGTGCCCCACTCACAGCTGTGGTCCTGGGTGGGTGAGTAGTGGTGGAGCCACTGGCAAGGAGGAGTCAGTTATGAGATTAAAACTGCAGGAAGATGCTGCTAAGCATCGTGGAAATAGAGTCGTGCGAGTCCCAGCCACATACTGTCTATAACCCCTCTCTGACTGCTTGGCCAGCAGCTGAAAGCAAGTGGCTGTGGTGGGAATGGGGTGACCAAGGAGGGGACCAGGGCATTGACCACCCTGCATCCTCCAGCCCATGGACGCTGTGCTGGTATCTGCTCTCCCAGAGACTGGTTTGCTGGGGCACACACTCTCCAAGCTGGGTTTGGGGCTGAACGCAAAGAAAACAGCCCTATGACCAGGAGTGAAGCAGGAGGACTCGTGGCAGCACACGGGCAGCGGCAGAGCCCAGAGCCTGGGGGAGCTGCTCCGCGGGCTTCATGTGGTTTTATTTCGGCATTCATGGGATCCTTTGGGTGTGGAGCAGCTAAAGCCACGTCAACAGGCTCGGTGTGTTCTCTCTTTCCTCCCAGCTACAAAAGATGAAGGAGAAGAAGGGGCTCTACCCAGACAAGAGTGTCTACACCCAGCAGATCGGTCCTGGCTTCTGTTTCGGGGCTCTAGCGCTGATGCTGAGGTTCTTCTTTGAGGTACCCGTGTGCACACTCCATCACTCGGACTTTACAAGGGGTAGAGGACCTTACCAATACAGGAGCCCTCAGTCCTCACACCACTCTTGGACCAAACCTGACTCAGAGGTTGGAGGGTTGGTGTGACGGCGTCTGCTGGCAGGGACGTTCCCGTCAGGGACTGTTAACTGCAGTGTGGGCAGGGACAGAGGTGACACGTGGGGTGATGCTCACTCTTCTCCCCCCATTAAGAGAATCACAAGGACATAGAACCACAGAATCACTAAACATTAGGGATTGGAAGGGACCTAGAAAGATCATCCAGTCTAACCCCCCTGCCACAGCAGGATCACCTAGATCAAGCTGCTCAGGAACATGTCCAGGTGGGTTTTAAACATCTCCAGAGAAGGAGACTCCAGAACCCCCCTGAGCAGCCTCTTCCAGTGCTCTGTCACCCTCACCATGAAGAAGTTCCTTCCCAGATTGATGTGGAACCTCCTCTGCTCCAGCTCACACCCATTGCCCCTTGTCCTATCATTAGATCACACAAACGCAGAGAATATTAGGGACTGGAAGGGACCTTGAAAGATCATCTAGTCCAATCCCCCTGCCAGAGCACGATCACCTATATCAAATCACATAGGATTTCCCTGAGCAGACCCTGGCTCCATTGTCCCAACACTCACCTGCCCCATATTGATCAACATTCAGGGGGTCACCCCTTCGGTGTCCTTTTTTCCAAGCTCCAGAGCCCCAGCTCCCTCAGCCTTTCCTCAGCAGGGAGATGCTCCCCTCCCTTCATCATCCTTGTGTATCTGCACTGGGCTCTCTCCAGCAGCTCTGTCTCCTTCTGGAACTGAGGGGCCCAGAGCTGGACAGAAGACTCCAGCTGTGGTCTCAGCAGGGCAGAGTAAAGGGAAATGAGAACCTCTCTCCATCTACTAACCACCCCCCTTCTTATCCACCCCAGGATGCCACTTACCTTCTTGGTCGGAAGGGCCCATTGCTGGCTCCTGTCCATCCTGCTGGCCACCAGGACCCCCAGGTCCCTTTCTCCTACGCTGCTCTCCAAGAGGTCAGTCCCCACCCTATCCTGGTCCCTGGGGTTGTTGCTGCCCAGATGGCAGAGTCTGCAGTGCCCTTGCTATAGTTCATTCAGCATCTCCCTGCCCAGCTCTCCAGCCTGTCCAGGTCCTGCTGAATGACTGGGGACCCCAGAGGCCCTGTCTCTCTCTATCCCACCTCACCTGAACAAGGGAGAACTCAGTCCTAACCTTGTCCCTGCTGCTAACCTGTGCCCAGGTGCAGGAAGGGTCCAACTGGAGAACGAAGAATCCAAGCAGCTGGTCTGGCAGTGCCCTTCATCTTGCCCAAGACAAAAAACACTCCCCGAAACCCAACCAACACAGACAGGGACCAGACGATTCAATGATGTTGGGGGTTTTTTCCCTGCTGAACACCCCTGGGGTTGCTTTTATTCTACTGGAGGCATTTACATATAAATTGCTCTGTAATGGCTCAGCTCTGCTGCTAATGAGCTGGACAAAAGGTCACTGGGCTGAGCCCAGTGCTGCTGATCAGACAGTGACAGGCTGGTGGGGGCTGGAAGGGAGCCCTGGAGATCATCTAGTCCACCCCTCCGGAGTCTGCTTGTGTTCGCTGGAGGTGGCTTAGAAATTGGAGACATTCAAAGCCACCTGGATGTGGTCTCTGTGGGATCTGCTCTGGGAGAATCATAAAATCATTAGGGACTGGAAGGGACCTCAAAAGATCCTCTAGTCCAATCCCCCTGACACAGCAGGATCCCCTAGATCCAGTTGCACAGGAACGTGGCCAGGTGGGTCTGAAATGTCTCCAGAGAAGGAGACTCCATAGCCCCCCTGGGCAGCCCCTTCCAGGGCTCTGTCACCCTCACTGGGAAGAAGGTCCTTCTGATATTTATATGGAACCTC
>JAOXOE010031253.1:0-12122 GCA_028565055.1 Phoeniculus purpureus
ACTCCCTCCAGCAGCTCTGTGTCCTTCTTGAACTGAGGGGCCCAGAACTGGACACAATATTCCAGATGTGGTCTCACATCAGGGCAGAGTAGAGGGGGAGAAGGACCTGTCTCGATCTGCTAATCGCCTCGCTTCTGATCCACCCCAGGATGCTGCTGGTCCTCCTGGTCACACGAGCACGTTGCTGGCTCATGGCCATGCACTTCTGTTTTTCCAACCAGTCATAGAATCATAGAATCATTAGGGATTGGAAGGGACCCAGTCCTTGGTCTTCTCCACATGGTGTCCAGCAGGAGGTCCCTTCCTGTGCAAGTTGTTCTACATCCATCAGAGAGTTACAAGATGCCATCAAAAGTACCTTCATAACCTGCATAACCTTGACACTTCTGCCTCTGCATGCCATTAGAAGCCCTCAACACATTCAGCTGGTGGACCAACACACTTCAGGCAAGATAAATGCTTTCTAGACCTTCATTACAACGATAATAAAACATTGACATAGTCTACAACCATTCCTGCCTACATGGCTCTGCTACTTGCATCATCATCACCATCAGAATTATAACCATCTTTATTAGATGAGATAATCTCCATTACCATTAGTGCTAATTTATCATGCTCATCATCAGCTCAGTCATCAGTGTCGTTTATCTAATGGTTGCTCATAAGCATTTAACAAAGAAAACCAATTGCTAAGCTGCAACCTTTACATCAGCTCAGCTCTGAGAGTGCGAAAACACCCGCCTCTCTCAGACCTCCATCACCACTGTAATTACTGACCTTTTGGAATCACAGAATCATTTAGGTTGCAAATGGCCTTCAAAATTATCAAGTCCAACCATTAACCCAACTGTTCCAAGACGCCCGCTCCAGACAGGGGACAACAGCGACCGACAGGACACACCTGCGTGTTTATCTCCACCCTGTAGCTGTGCTTTGCTGGAACGACCTTTTCCTTTCACAGACTCACAGAACATTAGGGATTGGAAGGGACCTCGGCAGATCATCTAGCCATCAACTACTTCATTCCACGCCAGCGAGCTGCAGCAGCTGAGCTCAGCACCCCTTGCAGTCAGGAGCATTCTGCTGTTGTTGGACAACGGGAAGCACCAGGATACTGCCCAAAGACAGGCACCAGTGTGGCAGCGATATTTCACGGTCAGTCAGGAAACCTTTCCCTGTAGGACAAGTCTTTACACTTGGATGACCCTCAAACACCTGCAGATGTGTTTGTTCCACAAGCCCCAGAGCCTGAACGCCTAAATTACCAGAGCTGTGTCACAGACAAGGGAAGACAGTCCAGGACATGTCATTTCACAGCCAGGTGCCTAAAGCCCAACTCCCCAGGCTGTCAGCAGGGTCACTTCTGCAGCACTTGCAGAGCATCGAGTCCTACCAACTAGCCCACAACAGCAGGACCGATCCTACAGAGAGCGTGGGGGTCCTTGAGCTGTGGGCATGCAGATGGAAAGCCAGATGTCCTGATTTGTGTCTCTGGCACAACACTGGGCCACCAAAGCCAAACTCTTCCCTGACCCAATTGCACAGATGTCGGAGGAGCAGTGGCTCTGCTTTTTTATCTGCAGGAGAGCAGCCACGAGAAGGGACTGACACACATGAGACCGTAACTACAAATTCCAGAGCAATGAGGCATTTTGCGACGCCTCCCTCAGGCAACCAGCAGCAACAGGAGAGAAAGCAACTGGCAACCAGTGGCTTTGGCAACCAGTGGCTTTGGCAACCCCAAATGGCATTTCTCACCGCTGACATCTGCGTGACGGTCATCCACTCGGGAGGGATGTGGAAGTGAGCGCCGGCCGAGTCTCCCAGCAGCACGACCCCCTGCGAGCCTGCGCCTTATTAACACACATAATTAACACCATCTGTTAGCGGCAAGGGCAGAAGGAGCGAACGCGAACGGAACGTGGGCAGCAGTGCTTAAAGAGCAGCGGCGGCGGCAGCCGATGGAGTCACGGGCAGCTGGCTGTCCTCCTTGCAGCCAAAACGTTCAGAGCTTGCAATGGGACTTTCGCTCCACCTGCAGCAAAAACTGACTGACAGGCTTGTGCCAACGAATCCAGAGAAGCAGCTGGGGACCGGGCACGACAGGAGAGGTCAAGCTAACCAGGACAAAACGCTGGAGGCATTGGAGGCTGGACGTGTTACTTCAGCAGAGGTTCTTCGGCGCAGCCGTGTCTTCACCAGCCGTAGAACGTGCACTAAGGGAGTAGCTCAACATTGCGGGGATTGAGGGTATTGCTCAAAGCTCCTCCAGACAGAACTGGGTGGTGGATGTGCTACTCGTACGAGTAGCTCTGCGGGAACAGTCTGGCTGCCGTATAATTAACGCTACTCAGCATTTGGAGACTGCCTTTCATCTGAGAACGCTGAAGAACCCTGCCAAGTGATGGCTCATCCCCAGGGTGCCAATGCAAATGCAAGGCAAGGTGAGCAGCAACTGGTAGTAACTGCTGCTTAGTTGGTGTGCTGAGCTCTGTGTGTGCACACAGGCACCCACACCACTGTCAGGGACATCAGTCGATGCCACCAGTCTCCTTTTCCAAGACTCCTCCAGTGGAGAACCCGGCGTAATTGTGAGGATTTGCAGCAGTGGGTCAAACTGGATACACAGGGACGCTGAAACCCTCTCCTGGATCTTCTGGGCTAGGCTCTGGGTACCATAAAAGATGCAGAGGTCTCTTCTTGCTGCTATCCCTGACCTATGTGTTTCAGCTAAATAACTGAGCTGGCTTCTAACAGCAAACTGCCGGCAGCCTGCTGCCAAGATTTACCTTTGCAGAACTTCTCCTCGTAGGGAATTCCATCTTTCGGATCCACGCCCTGTGAGAGGAGAGAAGGGGCAGATGACAGTGTCTGCCAAGTGCCTGGAAGACGGCAGTGCAAAGCAGAGGCTGAGAATCCAGCCCTTCTCAGTGTCTGCCTGCAGGAAGCACTGCGTCAGTGCTCTCCGTTGCATTATTTTATTAAGTATATGTACATTTAAATTAATTATAATAGCTCTAATTTAAATGATCATAAGCATCAACAAACAAACTTCACTCATAACTGCTTCCCCTATGTGTCCTTATATTTAATAGCTGCAGTTTTATTACTTGCAGCATCAAAGGCAGTAAATAAACAGGTGTAGTATGAACAAGCTAATAAAGCTAATGAAAACCTCAAATATTTGCAGACTAATTGAAAAGCAGTCAGGAAGGAAGGAATGAGATGCAGCTTCACTTACTTACCCATATGCCGTTGCAGTTAGAGTCACTTTCCACATCCCAATTGTCAGGACTAAAACAGAGTCACAAAAGGATGTGCAGCAGCATTAGAGAAAACAGATCGAGGGAGGCTTTTGAGGAAATCACATCTTTTGTGTCAGTCTCCACAAAGCAGATAAAATAATTAAAAATTCCTTTTTTTTCCTGCACAGATATTTTTTTGAGTCCAGGAGAAGCAATTTGTGGTGGTTAGACGCTATTAATTTCAAGCTGACACTGGAAGCTGCTGGATGAAGCTCACTCTTTAGTCTGCATATTCAGTTAGGTGAGGTGGACGGGGAGGAGATGACAGACCCTTTCCCCTGCCTTTTCTTCCTTTTTCTTCAGTGTTCCCTGAAATGCACCAAGCCCCTCACTCCAAGTTCAGCATGGCAGGTGATGAGCATTTGCTCTGGCCCATAACACAGGATAATGATCTCAGACATCTGACCTGTTCATCCAGCACTACCTGGACTCCATAAACCCAGGGGAAGAAACCTGTGCACGATCCCTGCTAATGTGCCCCATGCCTGGTCTCATAGAATCACAGAACATCAGGGATTGGAAGGGACCTCGAAAGATCGTCGAGTCCAATCCCCCTGCCAGAGCAGGGTCACCTAGACCAAGTTGCACAGGAACACATCCAGGCGGGTTTTAAATGTCTCCAGAGAAGGAGACTCCACAACTCCCCTGGGCAGCCTGTTCCAGTGCTCTGTCACCCTCACTGGGAATGTCTCCATCATGCCATCTTGTCTCCATCATGGTTCAATCAATCAGTCAACCAGTCAATCGATCAATCAGTCAATCAACCAGTCAATCAATCAGTCAATCAGTCAGCCAGTCAATCAATCAGTCAACCAATCAATCAGTCAATCAGTCAGTCAACCAATCAATCAGTCAATCAATCAACCAGTCAATCAGTCAACAAGCCAATAAGTCAATCAATCAGTCAATCAACAAGTGGTGACACGCTCCCTTAGAGGATAGCCAAACCCAAATATGGAGCTTGTACTTCAAGAAGCCTTTAAAAATCCCCCAGAGCTTTACCGTCTGCCAGGGTACACGGTAGAGTTCTTGTCGTTGCAGTCTCTGCCTCGCCAGTGATAGCCCCTCAACGTCTGAAAGCCAGGAGGAGCACACAGATATAATGAGAATCTACCTCAATGAGTAGGAATAAAACCCAGTAAACTGGTTGTATTCCAGAGTCCCCCTGTGCAAAGCTTCAATAGATGACACCAGGCCAGCTGGCGATTTAATTTAGGTTTGTTTTTCGTATATCTGTACGTGTGACTTGACTTCACCTCTTATTAATTCAGTGAACAGACCACTTAGCAGCAGAGCAATTTGCTTCTGCAGGGAGCCCGGATCTGTGTGTGCATCACCCCCGACGGCATCAAATGGAAGATTGTTTTCTCATCTAGAGAAACAACCCGCCGCCTTTTACGGCCAAACCCCCCTCCATTCGCTTTACTCCTAGACCCTGTTTTCACACGGATGACTAAGGCTTTGCAGAAAGCAGGAGGAATCTCATAGACCTTCGGGTTGTCAGGGGATTACTGTACCAAAGGAAAGGCTTTGCTTACCGGGAAAGTGCTATATTTATCTCCGTCGAGATCTTCAAAAGGCAGTTTATTCCTCAGAACACTGCAAAAAGCACCCCACAAACAACAAAGACGGTGTTAACATATGGAAAGGAATCTATTCATAAAGGAAAAAACCCCACGGTGAAGCACAGAGGACACACAGTCATTGACATTTCGGTCACGGCCCCATATTCATTCAGAGCGCGGTGCCTGTGCTTCAGCAACGTGGGTCTGTTGAAAGGAGCACATTCTGATTTGTTTTCAGCTGACTGAGCTCTGCAGGGGAGGCTGATGGACTCCTCTACGGCTGCAATGTCTTTGAAACAAACTAGGAGCACCAAATCTGTGGCAAAAGTATAGAATCATTAAGGTTGGAAGAGACCTCCAAGATCATATCATAGAATCACAGAACATTAGGGATCAGAAGGGACCTCGAAAGATCATCTAGTCCAATCCCACTGCCACAGCAGGATCACCTAGACCAAGTCACACAGGAACACATCCAGGTGGGTTTTAAACCTCTTCAGAGAAGGAGACTCCATAATCCCCCTGGGCAGCCCCTTCCAGTGCTCTGTCACCCTCACTGGGAAGAAGTTCCTTCTCATACTTATGTGGAACCCCCTTTGTTCCAGCTCACATCCGTTGCCCCTTGTCCTATCACTAGATGACACTGAGCAGAGCCTGGCTGCATCCTCCTGACACCCACCCTTCACATATTTAGAAATATTAATGAGGTCACCCTTCACTCTCCTTTTCTCCAAGCCCAAGAGACCCAGCTCCCTCAGCCTTTCCCCATAAGGGAGATGTTCCACTTTCTTCATCATCCTCATTGCTCTACGCTGGACTCCCTCCTCTAGATCCTTGTCCTTCTTGAACTGAGGGGCCCAGAAAAGGACACAATACTCCAGATGTGGCCTCACTAGAGCGGAGTAGATGGGGAGAAGAAAGTCTCTTGATCTGCTAACCACCCTGCTTTTGATCCGCCCCAGGATGCTGTTGGCTGTCTTGGCCACAAGAACCCATTGGTGGCTCATGGCCCTCCTGCTGGCCATCATATTGTCACAGTAAGCGGTATTAGCTGTATTCATATGCACAGTTAAGACATTTATTGATGGGATATTTGTACAATATGAGGACCAACAGTGTCATTGTGCCTTAGGTCAGGGTTTGCAGAAGGCAATAAATCCACTTGATACTGAATCTGAGCTTTGAAATGTCTTCATAGCTTTGTATGGAATTGAATACTTGGCCCACTTGAGACAAACGTCCCTCTTTTTATGTGAAGAAAACCTGTTTTCTCGATTTGGAAAGGTGGTTTTGGTGCACAGCTTGTCCCCTTCCATGTGAACCACTTACTCTCTGTGCTACAGCAGTTTGATCAGTTTTCAGGGTGATTTCTTGTACCTCGGTGTCCACGTCCATGGCGACCAACTCTGAGCAACACTTACATGTCCTTAGGGTACAAAATTCCTCATCTTTACCTCTTTTTGACTAAAAGAGATCCCGAGTCTCTTCTCCGTTCATTCATCAGTGCAGTGCAGATCATTCTGCTGTCGCAAAGTCTGTCTTTTCAAAATTAATCTTAGTTTAAATTGAATTCCTTCCTGATAACCCCATTTGACTTTATCTTCTGCAATCAGCTCTCCTCTGCCCCTTCCGCGTGCCAAAACCTAACCCAGAAATAGCACAAAAACATCTCTTCCTGACTCAGTGGGTAGTTAGAGAATAAATCTGTTTACTATTATAACCTGAAATAGCTGCACTTTATGGGTGCACTCAGCATTAATTATTCAGTCTACATTAGTTTCCTGATGTCTTTTACGTTCACATATTAATTTCTAGCTCACATAACCTTTGATTTCTCTTATAATTAAGCTCCCTAAGATTAGACTTTGCATTTCTCTTGAAAAGTATGTGTTGAAACCAAGGTTTGATTGGTGATGCTTATTGGTGATTGGACTTTCTGGGCAGTTGTGTCCTTTCCTGTGCGACTGGATCTAGGTGATCCTGCTGTGGTGGGGGGATTGGACTGGATGATTTTTTGAGGTCTCGTTACGTGTCTGCAACCTGCCAGCCTTCCCTGTTCCCACGTGAGGACTCCAAAGGCATTTTAAAAAGAATGTGGGTGTAAATGTAAGATATTTGTTTGTAATATTGTGGCTTCAGTTACAGTTTCTGAATTGTTGGAGCAGTAGTAGCCCCAGGAAGTGGTTTCAAGATCAGACACAAAATCTGGAAGACACAACGTGAATAATGACTGAGGAATTTAAGTCACAAAGGTTCGTCGGTGGTTGTAGCTGAACTTGCTCAAAGTGACGTAGCCAGAGGTAGTGCGTGAGCAGTGTCCGGACAGAACAGTCAAACAACAAGGCTGGATATTTACTTTGTGCTCTGTGTTAAGGATAAACGAGTCCTCTGCTGTCACCTTGTCTTGTGTTGCTGTGCCGACAGACCAGTGCCCAATACTGCCAACATGCCTAAATACCGGTGGATTTTGAAACACAAACATTTTGTTCTTTACTTCCATGTTTCTGTCTGTTAGCCTGTCGGTCTTGGACAAGAGAGAATGTGAAACAGAGAGGAACCAGCATCGTGGCACGACGGTCCCAACTGTTTAAACACAAAAGAGGTTTAGACCTTTGCAAAATCACAGAACATTGAGGATTGGAAGGGACCTCGAAAGATCATCTAGTCCAATCCCCCCACCACAGCAGGACCACCTAGATCCAGTTGCACAGGAACATGTCCAGGGGGTTTTCAAACATCTCCATAGAAGGAGACTCCACAACCCCCCTGGGCAGCCCCACAGATTCTATGACTCTATGAAATTGTATTAGCAAGTCTTACAGAAGAAAGCAATGCCACTGCCAACCCTCCGAATAAATCCTGTTTCAGTGGTTTTCTTTGCATTACTTTGAAAAATAGGCTCAATATTGGATGTTTATGTATGTGTTTTATTTCCACCTTATTTATTGCCCATTTGCAATCCCACGGTAGAGCTCCTGCAGCTTTCACGTGTTTCTGCAGTCGCTTCACATTCTGTACCTGACTTTTGCAATTCATTTTGATTCATGGATCAGAGGCAGAAGAATGCCACGTGAGATTACCCAAGGAAGCTTCTCGTGGTGATGAACAACAAGAAATAGAATCATAGAGTCATTAGGGATTGGAAGGGACCTCGAAAGATCATCCGGTCCAATCCCCCTGCCACAGCAGCATCACCTAGACCAAGTTCCACAGGAATGTGTCCAGGCAGGTTTTAAACATCTCCAGAGAAGGAGACTCCACAGCCCCCCTGGGCAGCCTTTGTTTCTGGTGTGAGCACTACCCCTGATTTAATGCAGGCACCGCAAGAAAGACTAGGCAGCGGCAGCTATGCTGCTCTAGCGTGAGCCAGTCTCAGCCAGGATGCCTGCTCTCCTTGTATGGATCAGTTTTGTTTGTGTCTGCCTCCCTGCTCGTAGTGATGTAACACCAGCCCACCTGCAGCATCTAACCCGCTACCTCGCTGCGTTTCTCAGCGTGCCTGCAGAAAACCAAAGCGTGCAAGCCCCGTATCGGGTGGCTAGCACAGACAAAGCAATCACATCTTCTCCAGGTCGACCAGTTAAAAGTGCTAGTTAGTTACTGGTGACAGCACACCTCACATGCTTACTTACTTTCTCATTCCTCTTTAAACTGAATGACAACAAAAAAGTCGGATTTTCTTCTGAAACAAGGGTTCCCCAGCCCGTACCTGGCTCCTGAAAACGAGCAGGTTTATGCCTTTGCTCAGGCTTCTCCTGAGACCCGAGGGCAGCTGAGGAGTAGGGTAAGATTCCTGCTTCTCTAAAATTTGCTTTGCTAAATTTGGAGTCCTCATGATCTGTGAATCGCAGCTCCTTAAATAGATGGAAATTGTGCTTGCGGGAGAGAGAGCAGCTCCTGCTCCTGCTGCGCTTGCAGGCAAGTGGGATCGCAGAGCTGGGAGCTGGCTTCCCACAGAGCCTAGTCAGCAGCCAGAAGGCTGCAGGAGCCTGTTTTTCTGGGGGGAATGGAATCCTTGTCCCTGCAGGAGGCACCACATTTAGCTGAGTGCTGAGTTCAGCAGGAGCTGAGAAACAGAAGCAGCCGCTTTTTATAGTGAGGAGAGGCTGCTTTGCAGTGGGGTGATGAGAGCTGACTCCCAGGAGAGACCCTCCCCAAGCACCTTTAAAAGCATAACTGCCCCAGCATTTGCTGAACGAACAGAGATGCTGTGATACCAAAAAACCCCGATCCAAACCCTAGGAAAGGTACCACGTTCCTGCTGACCCCTGAGCCTGCCAGCATAGTGCCCATCTCGGCACACGTTGTGTTTGTGCAGTTTCATGTCACAGAACATTAGGCAGGGGGATTGGACTAGATGATCCTTCGAGGTCCCTTCCAATCCTTAATGATTCTATGATTAGGGATTGGAAGGGACCGTGGAAGGTCGTCTAGTCCAATCCCCCTGCTGCAGCAGCATCCCCTACACCAAGTCACACAGGAACACATCCAGGCAGGTTTTAAATGTCTCCAGAGCAGGAAACTCCACAACCCCCCTGGGCAGCCCCTGTCAGGGCTCTGTCATCCTCACTGTGAAGTTCCTTCTGATATTTGTATGAACCTCCTCTGTTCCAGCTCACACCCAGTGCCCCTTGCCCTATCATTAGGTGCCACTGAGCAGAGCCTGGCTCCATCCTCCTGACACCCACCCTTCACACATTTATAGACACTAATGAGGTCACCCCTCAGTCTCCTCCAAGCTAAATAGACCCAGCTCCCTCAGCCTTTCCTCATCATGCTCCACTTCCTTCAGCAACCTCATTTTTGCTTAAAAAACATTGCAAGCCAACGATAAACA
This sequence comes from Phoeniculus purpureus, assembly GCA_028565055.1. NCBI lineage: Eukaryota > Metazoa > Chordata > Aves > Bucerotiformes > Phoeniculidae > Phoeniculus > Phoeniculus purpureus. Next base: position 9,711 of record JAOXOE010031253.1, read on the forward strand.
GTGCAGTAAACTTGAGTGATGTAAGACATTTACACTCCCAAAGTGAATCACCACTTTTTTATACACAGAGAAGTCTCCTCAAAGCACTTGAGATGGATTCTGTAAGTTAGGTCTCTACATGAGTAGCTATTCAGGTGACTCACTCTTCCTTTGGCCATGCACAAATATTTTCACAGCTGAAAAGCATCTGGAAGTTATCCTCAGCAGCCTACCAACAGCTGTGCTACTACTTCTTTCTGCTTTGATATAGGTGGGCTGCTCCCAAGTCATGGTTTCTCAGCAAGGTGAGCCTGCTCTGTAAGCCTTTCCATGGTGTTGAAAGCTGTGAGTGCTAAAAGCTGAAGCAGAGGCTCGTCGCAGGATGGGTGTTTAATATGTCTGTTGAATTGGATGAAACCTGGAGTGGTGTCGTTATAGTGCTATGGGCTTGGTTAGCCTGGAGAAGACTGGGTTGTGGTGAGACCTCTTCACAACTACTTCAAACTGGATTGGAGCAAGGTAAGAGTTGGTCTCTTCCAAATAATAAACTGTAGGATAAGAGGAAATGGCCTCAGGCTGCAACAGGGGGAAGTTTAGGCGGAGTGTTGGTAAAAATTGTGTGTCTTTAACTTGGAGGAGACTGAGGGGTGACCTCATCAATGTTGATAAATATGTGGACGGTGGGTGTCAGGAGGATGGAGCCAGGCTCTGCTCAGTGGCTTCTGATGATAGGACAAGGGGCAATGGGGGTAACCTGGAAGAGAGGAGATTCCACATCAATATGGGAAGGAAATTCTTCCCTGTGAGGGTGACAGAGCACTGCAAGGGGCTGCCCAGGGGAGTTGCAGAGTTTCCTTCTCTGGAGATGTTTGCAACCTGCCCAGATATGGTCTTGTGTGACTGGATCTAGGTGATGCTGCTGTGTCAGGGGGACTGGACTAGATGATCTTTCGAGGCCCCTTCCAATCCCTAATGATATTATGATTCTATGATCCTGCTGTGTCTGGGGGACTGGACTAGATGATCTTTCGAGGTTCCTTCCAATCCCTAATGATTCTATGATGCTCCTGTGGCAGGAGGATTGGACTAGGTGATCTTTTGAGGTCCCTTCCAATCCCTAATGCTCTGTGATTTGTAGAGAGGCATCTATAGCTGTTCTTCAGCCTTTTAGCTGAAAACTTCTTTCTGCTCTTCAGTGTCAGTAAGAAAGGTTGACCTAAATAATTCCTTCATAGGAGACTGTAAAATGTGGGACATGCAGCGCCCATCGCGGCGTTCTTTGGGTGTTCTGAATTGATTCAAATCAGCCATTAAGCCCTCAGACTGCACAATAATTGGAGATGCTCTGAGCCAAAACAACTAAAAGGAAAATCATCTCTAATGACAGGATCATGTGTGTTGCCAAAGCCATCCTAATAAACACTTTGCTTTGACTTCCACGTTTTACTGTAAAATGATCTCTCTCAGCACATTCCAGCACTGCATCACCCAGATTCCACCTTAAAGCTTTAATTTTACCTTTCTCTATGTAGGTTATGCAGGGAACTAGATCAGAAGTCTCCCTGTGCACGTGAATCTGGGGGGGATTTTTTTCTTCACTGCTCACGTGTGGGGTTGGAGGCACTGGAGGTTTTTTGGAATGCCCTCTACGGGTAGTTAGGATCAGCCCCATTCATTTGGCCGGCTGAATAAGGTTTCAGTCAAAGAACTCAGAGCGAAGCTTTCCACACAGTAATTTCCTGGTTAGGGCTCAACAAAATGAGCACTCAGCAGAAACCCTGCCGGGATTCCATCAGCAAGCATCTCTTTTCAGCTGCTGATACACCTGCTCACACAGTAATGACACAGCCGTGCATCAAGTCACTGCACCGATGCAAATTTAGAATCAACCCCTAGATCTCGAAACGCATGATGAGCAAGAGAACCGGTGATGCTGCTAGATGCACTCAGGGAACTGAAGGGACTGCAAAAACCCCCCAGACTTGTGCATTTATCCTGGACTGTTATGTTGCTGCTCTTCTGAACGCTGATCTAGCTCCTGTAAGAGCCCCTGCTCTATTGATAGTGTGGGTCTGGAGCACAAGCTTTCCTGCTCTGCTGTGCCTACATGTTCTTCACCTGGAGTCTTGCTATCTGCAGTGCTGTAATTTTTATTGAAGATGAGCCCGATCACTTTCTCCAAGTGGCCATTTATGTCCATTTGTTTAATGCAACTTCCCCCTCCTGGTGGCCAGCAGGATGGCCAGGAGCCACAATGGGCCCTTGTGGCAAAGAAGGGCAATGGCATGCTGGGGTGGATCAGAATAGGGGGTGGTTAGCAGATGGAGAGAGGTTCTCCTCCCCCTCTACTCTGCCCTGGGGAGACCACATCTGGAATATTGTGTCCAGTTCTGGGCCCCTCAGTTCCAGAAGGACACAGAGCTGCTGGAGAGA